>JAAGAY010147622.1:0-74703 GCA_011801015.1 Ardeotis arabs
TTTTTTTTTTTTTTTTTTTTTTTTTTTTTTTTTTTTTTTTTCCTCCCAGATCTTCACTTTTTCAGGGAGGTTTCGTTGTCTCTGTGCCTGCGTTGGCTGCAGAGGAGGTTTGCTCTTTGGAACGGGCTCAGCGGCTCCTGCAGTAATCCCGGCACGTTGCTGTGTGCCCTGATGCGTCCTTGCCTGGCAGGTGAATTCCGTCACGAGGGCTTTTTTTTCTTGTGCTTCAAGGAGATTTCTATAGAAGATGTGAGCTCCAGTGAGATGATGATGGGCTGTTTTCTTCCCAGCCTGCCCGCTGGTGGCCTGGCTCCCGCAGCCACGGCCCGTCACGGTGTGGAGCAGCTCTGAGCTCTGCCTGGTCCCCCCTCGCAGGTTATTTTCCTTTTCTGTGGCTGAAAGTTGGATTTGCTCAGGTTTGTCCGAGAACGGGCGAACAAGGGAAGTTCTCGTATAGGCGGCGTTGAAGTTCAGCCAGCCAAAGCAGCAGAAACGGCTCTCCTCAAACACCGTACGTCTGGATGTGCTCCTTGAAAAGCTTATTCTTGAACACGAGTATGAAGTTGTGTGTCTTTTAGAAGAAAAAAAGACTGAGGTGGCGAGTCCTGGCTGTTGGTTCCTTTAGGCTGGGAGTCAGCAGGATGCTTAAACGTGGGGATGAGCAACCCGGCGCTGGTCCTTGGCTGGGCTGGATGCATGCTTGCCTTGCTGAAAAGGGTGTGAGCGAAGGACTGGTGTGTGTGTGTGTGTCCCACACAGGCTTTCCTGCGTGGTCCGCTTCCGAAGGGGATGCAGAGCGTGGTGCTGGGGAGCAGCTCACGTATCCTCACTAGCTTTCCCCTGCAGGTACCTTTTCTTGACAATTACAGCAGTAAAATAGGGAGGGAGCTATTTGTCTTCCTTCTTTATTGTAAATATTTTATCTGTCAAACAGTAACCCTAGAAATAATTAAAACCAGGGAAAGTTGCTTTGTATATCTCGAGCCTGGGCTTCCCCTGATGGTATCATCCTCCGGGGCGCGGCCGTTCTGCTCGACTTCCCTGAATTAATTTCACTGTGGTGCTGAGAACTCCCATGTGGTCCCTGGAAGTCGTCCTGCATTTGGAGGAGTTTCGTACTTGCTGGGTCGCTGCTTTTCCTCCCGAAAAGGCAGTGCTGTTAGGTGGGAAATTTCCCTTCCTGTCCCTGGGACCTGAAAGTTGACCTTTGCAGCTTTCACCCCACCAAAGGTGATCTCGGTTGATCCATATATATTTTTTTCAAGTTACTTGTCTCATCTCTAGTTACGAAAACTTGTTATTTCTCATAATAGTCGCATGAATTAGCTTATGTCCTTCCTCCTCCCCTTCTGCTAAGCAAAACCCCACATCTGTTTCGATGCTAACAAGACTTGTCCGAGTGCTTCCCAGACCCAGGGCACCTACGGTCCATTTGTGTTTGCACGCTGGAGCCGTGTCGGGCTGGGCTGCGGGAGGTGTAGGGAGGGCAAATCCTTTTGGTGAGGATGTGGCGGAAGAGCCAGAGCCTCTGCGAGGAACGTGGTGCTGCCTTGGTGTCTCTTCCTGGAGAAGAGCTTTTTTTTGGGATGAGGCATCCCCTGCCCTCTGCAGTGCAAGGAGCTGTCGGAAGGGTCTCGGTGACATCTGCTGTGATGTTAGCGGGGAGCAGGTTGCACTTTTGGTGTTCGTCTGGGTGAGAACTTGAGTGCTGAAGTGCACCCTGTGTTCCTACGGGATAATGAAATCCGTGGTCAGAAAGGGTGAGGTGTTCTCAGTGTGGCAGTCACTACGGCAGTGGGTCTTTTAATTATCAGGCCTTTACCTCCAGTGACTTGCAACTTGAGAGCTAACACTCTTCTTGTTAGCTTTAGGGATTTAAATTTTTCAAGAGGGCAAATGATTGTCATTTGCTCAGAGCTCAGCGACGGTAATTCTCGTTTCGGCATCGCACGGGTTGGGAACCGCAGGGGAGCCGTGCGGGGCGGTGGCTGGGGAAGCCCAGGCGGCGCTTGGAGTACAACTGCTTGGAGTACAACTGCAGGGGACGTCGCTTGCGGTGGGGAGCCGAGCCAAAGCGTAAGCGAGAGCCCCGTCCGCCCTGCCTCCTGGCCGCGGGAGCTGGCGAGGGCACGGGGATGCCCTTTGGTGCCCGGCTTCTCTCCAGCTGCCGCGGCGCTGGGGGCATGGCCGCAGCCGCTGTTTGAGGGGGGGCATGCCTGGCTCCCAAAAGCAGAAATGTGCGTTGGCTGCTTCACCAGCCCCGGGCTGAGCTCGATGTGGCGGCGAGGGCTGGGGGGGCTGAGCTCAGCTCGGAGCGGAGTTTCTCCTTGCAGCCTGCATCCTCTCCAGGCTGTTCTTGCCCTTTCCTTCCGACTTGTTTCGAGTCTCTCCCTGCTTGTCAAGATGGTAAGTGACATCTTTGTGGTCAGCTGTGGCAGGCGAGGGATGCTGTGTGAAATGCCACAGCCTGTTTGCTGAGGGCTGCGGGCCCTGAGGCAGGAAGGGACGAGTCTCGGCCCCCGCGGCTCCTGGCCCCGGGCAGCCCCGGGACCCTGCTGCTTTCCTGCACCCCCGTGCCTGTCTGCCCAGCAAATGCTGCTGGAGCCTCCCGCTATTTTATGCGGTTGTCTCAAAGCCCCACACAGGGATCTCTGTGTCCTTAGGTCAGGATGAGAGGGTGTGGGCCAAATCGTGCCCTCCCACTGAGAGCAAGGGCATGCTTGCTTTTTTTTGGGATGCTGACAGGTATGAGGAAAGGCCATGCAGCTGGAGGCTGCACAGAGCTGGGGACAGCAGTGCCTTTGCAGTGGTGCTGAATTGTCCGGGCAGAGTTACAGGGTGGGCTGGATGCTCCTGCTCAGGTGGAACCAGTTCCTTGGTCTCTCCTCGCCTTTGGCTGCTGGGCAGGGTGGGAGAGGGACCCCTGCGGCTGGGGCCATCCGACTGCCTTGCTGCTCCTCTCCCTCCCTGAAGGAAGGGCTGGCAGCGCGCCTGGGTGCTGCGATGCTGGTCAAGCAATGCTTTGCTCAGCCACGTGTTGTCACCGAGGGCAGGGGACAGGATGCGGCCGGCTGGGATCACCCCGTGGGTGACCTTGCTCCGGGACGGTGCCCGTAGGAAAGGCAGCGCAGGAGCACAGGCCCCCTCTCTGGGGAGCGAGGGTCCGCTCTGCCAGGCTGACCCGCATGGGCAGGGAGGGATTGCACCACCGATGATCTCATGTTTGGGTCCCCTTCGGAGCGACGGCGGCCGTTCAGTGGTACTGGACATGTGCGCAGCCCGACCGGGCTGCAGCGGCGATGCCGAGAGTCGCCCGCTGGCGCTCGCAGCCCTGGGCGAGCGGGTCTGGCCCAGCTTGCTGTAGGTGGAGCGTTTGCGCTGGAGAGCCCAGGCTTTCAAAGCTTTAATAGGAAGTTATTTCTTGTGATAAATTGATGGCTTCATTTTTTTGACCTTTGAAGCTTTCCACGCGTTAGCTACATGTAGGAAAAGTAATTTTCCGTGCTGAGAAATGATGAGTGCTAGCTCTGAAGCAGAATGACCGACGTGATCTTTTTTTGGCTGTCTGGCAGAGCTCATTCAGGGTGAAACGAGGCCGGGTCCCGGGCTGAGATCCTCTCCTTCAGAGCGTCGGTATCTGCGGGACAGCGGAGTTGAAAAGGGGAACCGGGTGGATTTAGTAGAATTGTTTTCTTTTGACGGCTGTGAAGCTCATGGAGAGATATGAAGGCAGAAGGGCTTCCAGACTTCCAGGAGGATTTCAGTGACTGAAAAGTAGCTTGAGGGCAAGAATGAAATGCTAAAATGCTGGCGGCTGAGGGCTGCTTGGTGCGGAGCCCCTTGGTCCCTGGGCCGCTCTGGTGCCGTCCGTTCCCGCTGGGGTCTGGTCGTGCCGTGCTGAGCAGCGCGCTGGCAGATGCAGCATTGCACTGCGCGCGTCGATGTCGCTGTCACCGAGCTGTCGTCTCTTCCCTTACTGTTCCTCTGGCTTCCCGGGGGCGCAGTGTCTGTGCCGTCCCTGTTCGGGGCGCTTTGGGGTTGGCATTAGTAAGCCCTCTCCCAGGTGAGAGGCAGCGAGCGGCCTGTCCTAAGGCCTTGTCCCCGTTCCCCCTGCAGCTGCTGTGGGTTGCAGAGCACCCGGACAAACACCTCGTGCGTGCCTGCAAGTCGCTGCCGTGCCAGTACCCCGCCCGGATTTGGGAATACGCAGTATAAAACCCCGCGCTTGCTCTGTTTTCCTTCACAGGAGGTGTCTGGGGTTGACATCACCCCGTACGGTGCTGCGGGCTCGGCGGCGGTAGAGGACGGCTCTGCCTCTCGGAGCTGCCTGCAAGGGGTAAGAGTCAGGCAGGAGGGCTGCCTGTCCCGTACTCGGTGTTCGGGAGAGTGCTAGGAGCGTACACGTACGGACAGAGACCCTAGAAATCCATCGGAGGTATTTGTTCTCCTTCTTTCACTTGCAGGTTTCCCTCTTTGCGGTGTATTGGTGTCTCATTAAACTGGGAAGAGTACAGTTGCCCTCTGGCTGTGCTTCTTAGATTTGGCCTCTTTTCCCTGCTATTTTGTTTCAAAACCATCCCATTTTGACAGTGCAGAGGGGAAACTGGACCAACGTCTTCCTGAAATGCATGTTTGCCTCCTAAGCTGAATGTACCAGTACTGTTGTTGACCTGTGCTTTGCACTGCGTGGCGCATGCGCACGACAGATCCCCATCACTTCACAGCAGCTGCGGACGTTCGGGCTGCCCTACTGCCTGCAGCCCTGCAGTGCCACGCTGTTTGCTCCGAGTAGCTGGGCTCCAGACCTGCCTGTAGCCTGTGGGGACCAGAGTCATCTCCTTTTGTGCAGGCTCTTCCTCCTCTGTGAGATGGAGAGAGCTGTTTTTTCCCAGATCCCCAAGAGCAGAGCTGTAAGACCTTGTTAATTAGTGATTAGCAAGTGCTGGGAGGCTTTTGGCTGCAGGGCAGAGGGGAGGGTGGGAAGGGGTTATGTGGCAGCAGAATCATAGAATCATAGAATGGTTAGGGTTGGAAGGGACCTTCAAAGGTCATCTAGTCCAACCCCCCTGCAAGAAGCAGGGACATCCCCCACTAGATCAAGTTGCTCAGAGCCCCATCCAACCTGGCCTTGAATGTTTCCAGGGATGGGGCATCCACCACCTCTCTGGGCAACCTGTTCCAGTGTTCTACGACTCTCATCGTGAAAAATTTTTTCCTAATGTCCAATCTAAATCTACCCCCCTCTATTTTAAAACCATTACCCCTTGAGGTCTTTTTGTCCCTATTGTTGCAAGCAGGGAGGAAACCCTCAGCTTGGCCTTCAGGGGTGACCCATGCTGTGACTGTGCCGTGGGTGGTGGTGGGCATCGCCTGGGCGGTGCCGGGGGGGTTAAATGGGGCACTGGCTGCAGGTGGTGCTGCGTGAGGAGTGTTTTACCCTCCCCGTGCCACAGCCTGCTTCCCAATCTGCTGGCTGCTGCCCGCTGGGATCCCAGCCCCTCTCCCTGCTGAGCAGCAGGAGCTGTGTCCCGGCCCTGGGGGTGTCATTCAGGGAGTCTTCCCTCTGCTTTGTCCCAGAAACCTGACAGACCCTACCTTCTCCTTCCCAGGCGCGAGCAGAGACGCTTTGCTGGGGCAGCTCGTTCCCGGGCTCTGGAGCTGGTACGTGCTGAGCGAACACAAGTGTGCTCCGGTTTGGGACTCCCGGCGGCGTCTGCGTGTTACGCTGAGGTGAGATGACCATGTTAAGTACACTAATGAGTACCACGGTAGGTACACTAATCCTCCCAAAGGGGAAGACGTAACCTGGAAAGGTGGCTCTTCGTGGAAGTAATCCGGAAGGATCCGTGCCGGCGTGCTGGTCCCTCATGCAGGAGGCCGGGACTGGCTCGGGGGCAGCTGGTAGCTCTGTTTCCTGGCTGATGTCTGTTGGGAGGGGAGGTGTGAGGGAGCTTTAGGGAGCTGCTGGTTGGCTCCACAGGGGGTTTCTGGGCGTTCATAACTATGATGTGAAACATCACAGGATACAAAACCTCTAACTGCTACGAGGCTTCGCAGTGAGTCTGGATACCCAAAGCTCTTCATTCAGAAGGAGGAGATGAGCTGTGGGCTTGTGATTAGGGAGGAAACCTGCTGTGCAGGTCTGGCAGGGACCTGCCTTGGCTGGGGCATACCTGCTTGTTGTCCTGGCGCCTGCTTTGAAGAGGCAGGGGGAAGGCTGCCCCGCACCCCCCAGCACCTCAGGCTGTTGTTTCTGGCTGGACCGGTGGTGTTTCTCCCTGCTCACAGCACGGGATGCAGATTGCTTCCCAGGGAGCAGCGCTCTGGATACGCGGACGCTGCCTTGGGTTTCCTCCCATGCCAAATGGGTTTGTAGGAATGTACTGAGCTTCTTTGTCAAGCAGCTTGAGACCTAATGAAAGACATCATTGCGTAAGAGAAAAATATTGTTAGTGAGTTACTCACATCGTTAACGAGGTCAGATCATTGCCTTGTAACAAAATTAGTTTGTTTTGCTTTAATCAGTTTTAGTAGCTAGAGTGCTCAGTAATTACTCATGTCCTTGTGAAAGAGATGGGACAGCGTGAGCATAGCCGCTGGCAGACTTCTCTGACTGAAATTAATTGTGCAGATTATTTTGGGAAGGCATCTTTCCAGATGCGCGATGCCCCTGGAGTGATGTTGGCAGAACCCAGCTTCAGCCAGGAACGATGGTGGTCCGTAGCAGGGCTCCTCCGTGAAGAGCTGTCCTTAGGGGTGTTCAGAGAGGCATTAGCAGTGGAAATGTCTTTGGATTCTGCTGCTGCTTTCTTCATTTTTGTGATCCCGTTTGACATGCGCCATGCTAGGTGTCTCTCCAAACTCTTCCTTTCTTCAATCTCTGTAAATTGTGAAGACCCCAGGGGCTGTCGAATACATCTCTCTGAAACAGAAAACGTCCTCTACTATCTTTTTTGTTTGTTTGTTTGTTTTTCTGTTGTCAGTGGTGTATTCTCTGAAAGGCAGCCTGTTGTGGCCGGGACAGACGAGCAGAGCTCAGTGCAGCTGGAGAGGACGGGGCGCTGAGCGCCGCTGCCCTCCGTGCACTGTGGTGGTGACTTGACTCAGGAGAAATGATTGCCAGCGGGCCGTGCTTTTCCTTAGGGATGCGATGGAGGCGGCTGCCTCGTGTGCTGGGCGGAAGAGGCTCATGCGTGTGCCGTTGCATATCCAGTTGCTGCATGGCAAGAGGAGAGCTGCGATGATGGGCAGCAGCAGGCACCTTCTCGTGTGCCCTGCTCAGGGGAGCGTGGAGAGGGCTGCAGGAACGCAGGAGCTACGTGCCCTTGGTATCTCTTGGTACCTGTAAATTGAGTCAGTGTAGCGTCTAATCAGAAGTCAGGCTGAACTCCACCATCCCACACGTGCTGGAGATGAGCAGTGGTTGCTCGGCGTCTGCCTGGCAGCTCCCCTGGAGCAGGGCGGAGGGAGAGCAGAGCTGTGGCGCCGCGGAGCCGGTGCGGGAATCTTGCCGGCGCTGTGGCCTCCATTTCCTTGTGCTCTCCCTTGAAAGATCCTCACAGGAACCTGGCTCGGGCTCTTAGAGTGCGCGCAGCTCAGCAGCTTATGTTGAAGTTTTCCTTCTCTGTGAGAGGTTTTCTGCAAAAGGACAAGTTCATGCTGGAGCCCCCAGCTTTCCCTCCCCTTAATCCACTTGCTGACTTCAGCTAAAACATCACTAATTCTTGCTGTACTTTCCAGTTCCTGCCTAGTGTTCCCTTCTGGCTCTGTTCAGATGTATTTTTTCCCCCTGAAGTTGAGGGAACTGATGGTGGGTAGTGTCTCTCTCTTGGAGGGGTGGCAGGTGTGGTGGAACTGGGGCAGTCCACGGGCTGCTGGCTTTGCCTGTCTAACCGGCCGTAAACAGTGAAGTTTCATTTGTCCGGAGCACTCGGGGAACCTGCTGGATCTACTGCCCCATCAGTGCTCCCCCACCACCTGCGTGGGGTGTTGGAGGTGACGGTCTGATGGACTCTGCCCTAAATAAGAACCACTGGGAGGAAATACTTGAGTGTAAGTGTGTCAGGAGCTTTCACAACACAGACGAGCAGCAGAGGAGCAGGTCCATGCAGCAGTCAAATTTCCAAAGCTGGATTTACAAGCTCCTGGCAAACAGACTGGGTCTGTGACTACGGAGCTGTCATCTGTGGTAGCCCTCCTGCTCCTTCCCATACCCTGGGTCTGATTCTCCTCCTGTGGGGAGTCAATTCAAGAAACCAAACAGACAAAAAGCTGCATGCTGGTGTTGTAACGTGGTGGTTTGGGTGGTCTAGTCCCTGGGCTCAGGAGCACTGGTGTGGGTGCCGGGAAGGGGCAGCGGCAGGACTTGATGTTTCTCCTTGATGAACTTTGTGAGATTCTTGTGGGCCCGTTTCTGCAGCCTGTCAAGGTTCCTCTGACTGGCAGCACAACCCTCTGGGACAGACTCAATGTCTTGATATTCCTCCTGGCTCACCTGCCCTTGCTCCCGCCTTTTGTGTAGTTCCTTTTAACGTCTGAGTTCAGCTCCTTGCTCATCCATGCGGAGTTCCTGCCACCGCTGCTTGGTTTCCAGGAGACAAATCATTTTTGAGCTTGGAGGGTGTGATACATGACAATCAACTGAGTATCCTGGACCACTGTTCTTCCCTCTTCCCATGGGATTCCTCCAAGCAGGTCCCTGAACAGGCCACTCTCTGCTCTCCTGGAGCCCAGGGCTGTGGTCTGCAGGCCAGTTGTCTTGTTCACCCCTCTTGGGCTCCTGAACTCCACCATCTCAAGGCCACTGCAGCCAAGGCTGCTCATGACCTTCCCATCCCTGACCAGTTCTTCCTCGTTTGTAAGTCCTAGGCCCAACAGAATGTCTCCTCTCATTGGCCTCTCGCTATCCAGTGCCAGGAAGCTGTCACCAGTGCTCTCCAGAAACCACCCACCTTGCTTGAGCCCTGCTGTGGTGTTCCTCCAGCAGATACTGAGTTTGCTCATGTCCCCTGTGAGGACTGGGATCTGCAAACGTGAGGCTTCTTCCAGTTCTCTGAAGATCTCATCCGCATTGTCCTGATCAAGTGGTCTGTTCCAGACACTCACCACAGTGTTGCCTGCGTTGATGTGTCCCTCAGCCCTGAGACTCAAGCTGTTGACGGGCTTCTTGGCTGTCCCAAGGCACAGCCTGAGCTACTCTTCCTCCTTGGTGTCCCACAGAGCCCTTGTCCGTCCATCGCAGCGCTTGGTCACCTTGGCTGCCTCACCATGTCCTGGTGAGGCTGTAGACCCAGCCCTGCCCTGCGCGGGGCTCACGCCGCGCTCCGGCTGCGCCGTGGGCCTCTCCTTTAATCGCTTTTGAATTTCCCACGTTTTAATTCCATTGAATGCCCTTAATTCCCGTCTCACGGAACAAGGAGAGCTCTGTGCGGAAAAGCTCTGTGAGAGATGTGTATTTTGGCAATTCTAAAAATACACCTCGCTGGCTGAGGCTTCCGCGGGGTAACCATGGCAACGCAGCGCCGGGAGCAGGGTTAAAAACAATTGTGCCAATTAAGGGGAAAATCGAGCCGTTAAAAAAAAACCTAAATAAACCCCTAAAGATAATAATAATAATAAAAAAAAGCAACAAACAGCGTGCGTGATGCTGTGGTCTGCAGGCTCTCTTGTGCTGGCTTGGCTGGAACTGTTCCCGCTTCCGCTCTTCAGGAGCATCCCAAGCGCGTGTCGATAACCTCGCTGTTCCTGCGGCGCAGCCGGTCTCATCGCGCTCGGCCCTGCCCGTTGGTGCGCGCGACGCAGCTGCCCCGGGCGTACGGCTCCCGAACCCGCGGCAGCAAAGCAGGAGTGAACAGCGGGTGGATGTGGGATGCGTCTTCTGGAGAGCGGAACGCGCTTGGAGAGCGGCCTGGCTGGAGCTCGGGCGGTGCGTGGAGGATAAGGCTCTGTCTGAGGCGCAGTTCTGCCCTGCGGGGGTGGCCCGCGCGAGGGGGCGGGTGTCTGTTAGAATTCCCGCGCTGAGCCAAAGCCCCTCCGGATCAGCCCCTCCTGAGTTAGCTCTGGGCTGGGAACGCAGACGAAGCAGGCGAGCCTGAAGCCAAGGGCTGATTTTATTCAAAATGTGTTTGCTTTCCTTGTCCTTGCTGAGCCCTGGCCAGGGTCAGGGGGAGCTTCGGGAGCGTGCTGCCAGCCTGCTTGCTGGGGACGGCGCTGGAAAGCGTCCCTCTGGCTAGAAACTTCTACTGGAGAAGGCTGGGCAATCTGGTCCTTCAGAAAGCTTGAAATAAAATTATTTCCAATGCCTTTTTGCTGTGTTTCACAGGAAAATATAATGGAAGGGGGGTAGATTTAGATTGGACATTAGGAAAAAATTGTTCACAATGAGAGTTGTAGATCACTGGAACAGGTTGCCCAGAGAGGCGGTGGATGCCCCATCCCTGGAAACATTCAAGGCCAGGTTGGCCGGGGCTCTGAGCGACCTGATCTAGTGGGGGATGTCCCTGCTCCTTGCAGGGGGGTTGGACTAGATGACCTTTGAAGGTCCCTTCCAACCCTAACCATTCTATGATTCTATGATTCTATAAAATATCTCTTTCCAAAATATTCCAGAGGTTTTGCAGATGTTGCAGGTGTTTTCCCTCCGCGGCTGCCACCCCAGCCTGCTAATACCGTCCCGTGTTTGTCGGGTGCTGGGGACAAGGGGGCTCGGGTGCCAGCACGCCTCTGCCTGGTGCTCTGGGAAGTTTCTGATCCCGGAGCGGAGAGCGGTGGTGGTGCTGCCCACCTCTGGGCTTCACCGTGGGCTGGTGATGGCTCCTGCCCTGCTTGTTCTCCTGAGGGTGGCTCTGCTCTGGACTTGATCAGTCCCACCGACCCTGAAGATCCGCCGGAAGCTTCTTACTGTGAGTGGGAGCGCTGGAGAGGAGGGTCTCTGGGAGACGGAGTGGTTGCCTGCTGGTTTTGCTGGTCCCAAAGCGCGTGGGCGTTGCTGTGGAGCCGGTATTGGCGGAGGTGAGTTTGAGGTTAAAACTTCCCTGGGCTTGGAGCAGTGGATGCGAACCAGAGGTCTGCGGAGAGGAAGGAAGCGGGGGCCGTGCAGCTGCGCTCGGAGAATGCTGTGCCTGCTGGAAAGCAGCAGCGGGGTCTCCCGAGACAATTTAGGTGAAGGAAGCCGCGATGAAGTCACTGGTTTACTTGGCTTGGTGGTGGCAGGAGATGTTAGCGGTGCTGACGGGGATGGGACAAGGATTGCAGATTAAAGGGAATGAAGGGAAACGGGCACGTCTGTCTCACGTGCGCAGGACGCCGTCCCAAGGCTGGCAGCCTCGTCCTCCACGCGAGGCGGTCAGTGTTTGACACAGCCGTCCCCAGAGAGGGATCTCGCTGTCTCCGAGAACGGGTCCTTCCCCTCCCCTGGGTGCGAGCGGAACCTCGGCTGCGCCCTGTGAACGCAGAGCTGGTGCTTTGGGCTGGGCACGATTTCAGGGGAATCTCCCCAAAGGGGAGAAGCAGGGTGGGAGTCCCCGTGGCTCCTGGAGATGCTGGTTTTGCTGGACCGGGGTCTCCAGGGGCTGCGGGGTTGGCCCAGGGGGGTGGAAGTGCGGCCCTCTGACCCTGCAGCAGAGCCTGCCCTTGCAGAGGAGCCCTGGACAGGATGGGGATTGAAGTGTTTAAACTGGCTTAGGCAAATTTACAAAAAAATTAGGGTGGCAGTCTTTGACTCGCTTTGAATTATGGTTTGCATTGATTTGGGTTAATTGCGCTGCAGGCCTCTCTGCAGTATGCCTTTGTTTGCATAGATTAAACCAGAAGCGTGCGTGAAACTGTTTTGGAAACTGGGCCAGGCCCGGGCAGAGGCAGAGCTGAAGGCAGGACGTGGGGGAAGGCTCAGCCGTGCCCAGTGGCAAAGCCGGCGGCGCGTCGGGGTGCTGGGAGCCTTCCCAGGCTCCAGCTCCGGGTCCTTGACTCCCGGCCCGGGCTGGTTTCGTGGGGGAGGACTCTGCGGGGCAGCTGGCGTGGCCGGGGTTGAACAGGGCCTGGGCGGCTGCTGCTGAAAGGCTGGGTGCTGGCGTGGAAGGCCGCAGGTGTAAATAGCCCAGGAGTCGCGCTGTGGCCGGACCTGGCCGCCCTCAGAGCCACGCGAGCTCCGGCGGATGCGGGTTTGGCTCGAAGCCTGGTTGGGTGGGAGGGGAGAGGGCAGCGGGGTTTCACCCAGCTCCGCAGGCTGCTTGGGAAGGGCTATCCCAAGGCTGGGCCTCTCCACGTTGCCTCCTCTCCAGTTGTCCCATCTTGCACGCGTAGTGCAGCTCCAGCGCGGTTCAGCGCTGATTTTCCTGCGTTACTTCGCAGGCAAACCGGGGCACAACGTGTGTCTGGTCCATGGGCCCTCTGTGACCCTTTCTCCAGTAGCTCTGGCGTTTGTTTGGTATCCGTGTGTGTCTCCATTCCTTGTAGCAGAAATGAAATCATATGATTTTTTTTTTTTTCTTTCCCTTGCCACCGCTTCCTTGGTGGCCGTGGTCCCCTGAGAAACGCCTCTGCCCCTCCAGCTGAGGGGCTGCAGGGGTGGCGCGTGCGCAGGGAGAGGGGAAGAGGCAGCGTAAAGAGCTCCTCTTCCCTTCCCGTGAGCTTTCATGTCAAGAGGATTTCTTATGAAGTGTGCTGGCCCTCTTCCTGCAAAATTAAAATTAGTGCTAATTAAGTGGAGGTTAACCTCTGCTGTGCATGCCGCAGATGAATGGAATGTGCGATTACCTTATCTTGCAGCGGTAGAGGTTCTTGAGAATTACTTGGACAGAAATGCAGCCCTGTATGTGGTTTGAATTTTTAATTTATGTTAACAGTTCAGGTTTGAATTAATTAATTTTAAACGGTAGGCCTTTGATCTTTTCTTTTTTTAACCACTCCTGCTTCTGCAGCTCAAGTGTGTCTTTCCAGCCCTTCTCCCTTTGTAGTGAAATGAATTGGGCAGAATACGATAAAAACGTGCTACGTACCCCCTGCGCCGCTGCCGAGGCGCAGCTCGTCTGGGCGCTGCGGCGCGGGCGTGCGCTCCGGACCTGCCGCTGGTGTCCCCTCCGAGGAGAGGGCTGCAGCAGGACCCGGAGGTTTAGGGGAAGGCAGTCCCTTATGTCATCTCGGCGTGAGTTTTGGGGGTAAAACCCAGCTTGTGGCTTTCTGCTTTCTTTTGGGAGTGGCAGTTTGAGTTTGCAGTGGTGTGTTTTGAACATAGCTTCGTCTTTTCTGCCCAGGCATCTACTGCTCCGTGACTCCCTGCTGCGCTGCCCGGGTGAGCACAGGCCGGTCAGGCTCCCGCTTGCTTTACTGAGCTGCAGAGCACTGAAACTCCTTGGGGAAAATTGGTGGGACCTTTGCGCGAAAGCTTGCACTTCCCCAGCAGCTCCTGCTGCCTGTGCCAAATCAGGGAGTGAGGGTCTGGTTTAGGGCCGATGTGGGGTGCAGCGTGCTCACTGTCCTCTGCTGGGCACAGTGTTGGACTAGCCATCTGAGCCTTTTAAAGCTAAAGTAGCAGACATAATCTCAGAAGGTGGACGTCCAGAGGAGGCCACGCAGATGCTGAGAGGGCTGGAGCAGCTCTGCTGTGAGGCCAGGCTGAGAGAGCTGGGGCTGTTTAGCCTGGAGAAGAGGAGGCTCCGGGGAGACCTGAGAGCGGCTCCCAGTGCCTGAAGGGCACTGATGGGGAAGGTGGGGAGAGACTCTTCAGCAGGGCCTGGTGTGACAGGACAGGAGGAATGGTTTTGAAACAGAGGGAGGGAGATTCCGACTGGACGTAAGGAAGGAATGTTTTACGCTGGGGGTGGTGGAGCACTGGCCCAGGTTGCCCAGAGAGGTGGTGGATGCCCCATCCCTGGAAACATTCCAGGCCAGGTTGTCCTGGAGCAACCTGATCTGGTTGGAGATGTCCCTGCTCCTTGTAGGGGGATTGGACTGTGTGGGCTTTAACGCTCCCTTCCCACCCAAACCATTCCGTGATTCTAAGATTCCCAGTTCCTGCTAGCACATTGACCTTATGAGGCTGGCTTTAGCTGAAGCCAGATCCTCTGAGAATGGCTGTTTTCTGTCCCCCAGCTTCCTTTTCCCACGTGCTCCCAAGCTGTGGGGACCCATGGTTGTCTCTGGATCCAGATCCCAGCTTGCCCTCCCGGGTCTGTGTCGATGGCCCCGCTTCCAGTGGCCTCCTGCTCTGGGTGCTGGGAAGCTTTGCTGGTGGAAGCTCCTTATCTCGCAGCGCGGGGGCTGGCTGGGGCTTCACCGTGGTTGCTGTCCAGCAGACCGGCGTTTCCGGAGGAGCAGGAGCGAGGTCTGGCTTTTCTGTCCCCTGCCCGAGCCCCTCTGTGAGCCTGTTTTGGTTTGCAGCTCCTCAGAGCTGCTCCTTGGGCGCAGGCTGTGGCATCTCCAGCTCGGGGAGGAAATCGCTTGTCCTGAAACTCAGCGTGTCGGAGGCCCTGGGCTCAAACTTTCGACTTTGAAGAAGGAGTCTCATGCTGTTTGCTTTGGCTTGAGGTTGCTCTGTTTTCCACACGTATCTGGCGGCTGGGTTGCCCGGGCTGGTGGGTTTCTATCTGGGCAGAACGAGTTTATTGGGGGGAAGAGCAGGGCTTAAGGCTGAGCTCGTTATTTTCTCAAACCAAGCGAGTGGGGTTTGGAGGAGGAAGCAAAAATCAGTTAATTGGCAGTCGTGGCTGCTGCCCAAGTGGCAGGGGAGATCTTGCAGGAGGGGGAAGAGGTGCTGAGCGGGGCTGCCATGGCAGTCTCCTCTTCAGCAGAGTGCCCAGGTGGATTGGGCACGCTATCCAAGTGTGATGCTGCGGGGCAGTTTTGGGGGCCCCAGCGTGTTCAGAAGGATGGAGAGGCAGTTTGCAGCTCTGTACAGGGGATGCTTTGGAGCGATGGCCATCTCCCGCTGTGGGCTCCCCCGTGGGGCGGTGGCATGCGATTCCCAGCCGTGGCTCAGCTGGCGTTGGCCTCTCCGGCCGGTTTTGGGGCTGAAGCGGGCGGCTGTGGGAGCAGGGGGGCGAGGTGGCTGGGGCTGGAGAAGGGATGCTGCTGTGCTGAGCCTTCTCCAGCAAACTGGAGGGGCTTTCCTTCAGCCTTGCGGGGTGGGGGAAGCTACCTGGCCTTTAGTGCCGGTTTGTTTCTGCGTCACTTGCCCTTTTAACACAGGACTGAAAACAGCCGGTAGGGGAGAGGGAGCAAAGCTGGAACTGAGCTACTGGGATCAGTCAGGAGCGTTTTCTGGAGAAAAAGCATGGAGAGGGAGGAGATTTTGCTGGTGGTGATGCTGAATTGTTTCAGTGTGGCAACAGTGCCTCGCCGGTGTTTTGGCTGAAATCTCATGAAATCTTTATATCATAAGCGGACAGGACCTGTTCAGGACCTGTCTTTAGGCACTGGGCAAATACGGAGGCATATTGGACAAAACACTACAAATAGTTGTAGTTCCCTGAGAAGAGAACTCTGTGAAACTTGAGGTTTCGCGTTATGTGTGGTCCTTTCTGGTTCTGCTTCTCAGGTTCAGATCCTGAAGTGCTTGGCAGAGAGACAAGGCTGGCCTTTCGCAGCCGGAGAGTTGAAGGGCTTTGTCCCCTCTGCCAGTCCTGTGCCCCACGCTTGTGGCCGTCTCGCAGTCTGCGCGACGCTGGTTCTGCCCGTGGTGCAGGCGGGTGCTGGCGGACGGCTGGGTGTGATGGGCTCTAAATCCCTTGTCCAGGGGACCGATCCTGCAGCCACGTGTGGAGTCTGGTAAAGTCCTGGCAGCCTGGCCAAGTGCTTTGGGACGTGATACAGGGATTTGTGTCCTTCTGAAGCATCCCATGGGGCAGGACAGATGGGAGGAGTGTATACAGTAACGGTATTAGGAAAAAAATTTTTACCATGAGAGTTGTAGAACACTGTCCCAGGTTGCCCAGAGAGGTGGAGGAAGCCCCGTCCCTGGAAACGTTCAAGGCCAGGTTGGATGAGGCTCTGAGCAACCTGATCTGGTTGGAGATGTCCCTGCTCCTGGCAGGGGGGTTGGACTAGATGACCTTTGAAGGTCCCTTCCAACCCTAACCATTCTGTGATTCTGTGGTATGTAGGAGTGCTGAGCGGGGAAGCATGCTCTCAGCGTAAAGAGATGGTGTGATGAGGTGGAGGAGCATGCTTTTCTCAAAGGTGAGGATGGTGTAGGAGACTTGGAAGCCAAGTTTGCTTCTTGGTCATGGAGAGTGTTAGAGAAAGCCCCATGCCCAACAGCAGTCTGTTGGCTGGAGGGGACGGTGAGGTGCTGGTATGCGGTGGGTGCGAGCGTGCTGCTTCCACCTCCTTTGGAGCACCACAAGTTGAAACCCAAGGATGTTTGGTTTCAGCCGCTGTTCGTTGACTGACGTGTCTACTGCTGTGAGTTCAGTGGTCTTTCCATTCCACTCCTTTGAAACGTGGAAGAAACTTTTCAGCGCGTCTACACTGAGCAGATGGGGCGAGATGGGAAATTTCCAAGAGCTGAGGCAGGCTGCGCGGGCTGCTGCGGGATGGCGGTGTGGGGTGCAGTTGCGTGCTGCGCCGTTTGTAAACCCCAGACGTGTAAAGCAGGGAAGTGTACGGTTTAAGGACGTCGTAAAACTTGCCTCCACCCATATTGCAAATGTGAAGTGTCCTTCATACGCAGTGCAGGGAAGATTACAGCTTTAAAGGATCATAAACTCCTCTTTTTATTGGGACATGAAAATTCCAGCACAACTAGAAATCCTCCTGCAGAAGTGACAATTGCAGCAGACCTGATCCTGGGAAAAGGGCTTAAGTGTGAGTAACTTGGCTTGGCGCGATCGAAGCGATTACCTGGGGCCAGAGCCAGTCGCAGCGAGGCTGGAGGATGTCTTGCCGTAGTCTTCGGTGGGTTTGTGAGTCGAGTGGGAGTACACGCTGTTGTGTGTTCACAGACGACCTCGTTAAACCAGTGGTCCGTGTTCAGCTGGGTGTATCTGGGGGTATTCCCGCTTTCCCTTCCCTTCTCCTCTTTGAGCTCTCAAGGCCTGAGCCGTCATTTGTTCCCAGCTCGCTGTAAGCGATGCAAGATGGATTTGCTGTAACCTCTGAGTCAGAGCCCAAGTGTAACGAGGTTTTCCAGCTAAGCCACGCTTACAGAAATGTTCCCAAGAGATCTTTACTGGGAGAGCTTCAAAATACAGTTGTAAACAGAGATATCAGAAATATGTATTTATATTATTCCTCTGTTTTCCTTGAAACGATGATGTTTCCAAGTGACAAAGCTCTGTGGTCCTCCAAAGCTGGGGACCGAGTGTCAGCCCCGCAGGGTGGCTCTGGTGGCCACCTTCAGAGTGGTGGCTGTGGCCCTGCCGCAGGAGGCTTTGCTGAGGTTATGGGTCCAGCACCATCTGGGGGTGCCCTGGGCAGGGTTATGTCAGCATTTGCCAGTGGATTCGGGAAGAAAACAGGTCCTGTGCGTGCATCTCCAAGGATCCCGCTCATCCTGTTTGGTGAGCGCCATCCCTACCCATTGTCTCCTGCTGAGGCTCCTCTGCGCTGCTCCCGTGGCCTCTGGGCTCGTGCGGGGAAGGTGTGACTCTGCTCAGGAAAATTTCAAGTCAACATTCATGAAATTTCCTGAAATAGGGTTCAGGAGAAGTTTATACTTGTGCTTCCTCAGCGTGTTTTCAGACATGGCCCTCAGCAGGCGCACGTTACGCCTGGGCCCCTGTAGCAGATACCTGTGTGGTATTTATGTCCTCGCCTTCACACGCTGCTGCCTCTTCCTCGCGGGAGGGTGCTGATCGTTGCGCCAAAATCCATACAAGACTGCCGTATCGGGGGTTGCTCTAGTCTGGGTTTAAAAAGCAAGATCCCTGTTGAGTGGGACCCTCGTAAACTGCAGGGTCTCACGAGCTCTCAACAATCATGTTTGAAAAATGTCGATCCTTCTTTTTTTTTCCTTTTTTTTTTTTTTTTTCTTTTTGCTTTGGATTTCTTCCAAGCTGAGCGCATTGGGGTTTTGCAAATGTCGAGAAGCAAAGACATAGCTTACACTGGGATCACAGGGTGTTTGAGCAAAGCCTTCTGGTGAAGCCGCTGCCGCAGTGATGCTCCGGGACAATCCGTGGCAGAAGCGTTGGTTTTCCTTTGCCACGCTGATGTCGTGTTCGCGTGGGTAGCGGCCGTTTACCCGAAATGCGTTTGTGCCGTTGGTCGCAGCAGCAGGAGCCCGAACTGGGAGCTTTGCACTGAAGGACGCTGCGCTCTTTGCACAGAAGAATTGAGAGCCTCCAAGCCTGATCCGGCCGGCAGCTGGCCACATGGGAGGTACACGTGTGTGCATCGCTCCCTCGACCTCTCCCGTGGAGACCTGGCCTTACAAAGCCAGGAAGGTGGTAAGTCAGATGAAGGTGCAGCTGTTGCTCACCACGTCTCTCGAGACTCCACCTCGAAGATGGTGGTGAAAGCGGGTAGGAAATTGCAAAAAAGATGAAAGGAGGCACCGCCTAACCGAGCGGGTGGGGAACACCCCGAGCGTGGTGCTGCAGGAGGTTGTGGAGGCAGATGGCTCATTTGAAAGGCATTGGACAGATTCTTGGTCTCTAGATGGATCCAGAAAGGATTTGTCCGGGATGAATACCTCATCCCGTAGCTGTGGGTACTGGGAGAGCCCAAGGGGATGGACCGCGGGGGTGCCCAGGCTCCTGTGCTGTCCCTGAGCGGCCTCTTTGGAGGGGGTCAGGGCAGAACAGCAAAGCTGGGCATTTCGTGTGGTCTGCCTGGGGTGAAGTCTGAGACCCCAATGGTCAGGACAAACGTGCCCAGAGCAAGAACTTGCACAGTCTTCCTCAAACTCTACCCCACCGCAAGATGTGTGTGCGGGCGCTGCCAGGCTAAACTTCCTCTCCTCAGACTGGGTTTTGCCTCCTGGTTGTGGGCTGTAAATGGGATGTCTCTGCTGAGCAAACGACTGCACTGGGCTGCAGTAGGTTACACTTGAGGTGTGCAATGGTGCTTTGAGAGCCCAGACCCTCCAGAGAACACGACTTCCCTTCCCAAAGCCAAGGATGGCTGTGCGGGGGGCTGCTGGTGGTCCCCACCAGACAGGTCCTTACCCCACGGCAGGACCAGGCTTGGTGGAGCATGGCAGCACAGCGGAGGGAGGAGGTCTGGAGAACAGGAGATCTTCTGGCCCAGGAGGAGCGATGCTGTTTACACTGGTTTCGTTGCAAGCCAATGATTCACTGCCAGCTTTAATGGTAGAGCAAAGCATATTTACTCAGCTTGTCTGGATGGATAACAACCGCTGGATAAGAAACTGTCCGATGGGAATCAGTTAGAGGCTTCAGCTCTTGGGTGAAAGATCTTATTTGACATCTGATGCCCTGTGAAACTGAGTAAGGACAATGCTGCTATTTATGTTGTTCTCTTCTGGTCCCTTCCCTTCTCCCCCGTCACCATCTTTTCTCTAATATTAGAGCTGTGACCCTCTGTGTTTGCTTCCAAAGCCGGCGCTGACACCAGCCCTTTCACGTGGTTCCTGTGAAGAGACCTTTGTGTTCGCAAGGGGGATGTGCGTGGGGGTGGGACAGCGGCGCTGGCACAGTGCTGCATCCCTCTTCCCCTCTTCCCTCGGGATGAGGCAGTGACTGCGGAAGGCTGACTTTCTGCGGGGGAGAGCCCGGTGCAGGTACTGGTGTGTGCCCTGCAAGCGGCTGTAGACGGGGTTTGCGTGGCAGCGGGGTCAGAGGGGGCTGGCTGCTGTTTCGGCTCCGAGTTGGCAGCTCTGGGTGGTGGTGTGGCCGTCTGCTCCTCTCCGTTTGACTCCTTGCGATGTCGGATAGGGATGCGACTTCACCCGCGTCTGCTGGGAGCCGTCTTGTCGCAAGAGTGGATGAAGTCGACTTCCCGGCCCCCGGCAGTGTGTGTGTAGCGTGGGGAGGTGGGAGAGGGTGCGGGAGAGCGGAGCGGGGTGATGGGGTGTGAGCAAAGAGCCCCTGCTGTCCTGGAGATCCCTGGAGAGTCCTGTGTGCGGGGAGAGTCGTTGTGAGCCTGTGTCACCATGACATCTCCTTGCCTACGACTCAGCCAGCGCTGCCCAAGTTGCCGGTGAATGAGTCAGCGGGCAGTGACTCAGGAAGGTCACCGGACCGTGTTTACCTTCCAGGCAGAGAGATTCTGCCTGTGTTTATGATACAATTTGTTTAAAATCCTCGTTACGAAGCAATGAGGCTTACACCCTTGCCTGAGACCTCGGGCTCGGGTACTGGCAGGCTGCAGCCGTGTTCCGTGGGTCCCAGGGGCTGTAGCTCTTGGAAAGAAATGCGCGTGTGAGCCCGCTCTCCATCCTGGAGAAATGTCCCATCTGAAACTACGAGCATCCACACAGAAACGTGATGCTGCGGAGGAAAGGTTTGTAGTGGGCTTGCCTCTTCTATTTTCTTTTTTTTTTTTTTTTCTTCACCCCCTTGGTACCACACTACCTGCATTAAAGAGCATTTCCCTTGAACACACCCAGTCCTGAAGACAAATGCTCTTGTTATGAGTAAAGGAAAAGCTTTTTAGTGAGATAAAATAATTAATTTGCTGCTCTTACCTCAGGACCTAATTTTGAGGCTGGCTTGAGGCTCACAGAACATGCACTTAATCTTGTCTTGGCTTCTTTATCTCCTTCTCCTCCCTTTAATGATGATGCAGAAAAGATTTTCAACTTCTTTTGACGGTTGGCTTTCTATGTATGCTTCAGTAGAGGTGTGAAACCCAGCAGGAACTTCTCAGATAGGTGAGTTGTTCTGTAACGCGTACGGAGCTGTGGTGGTGTGCCTTGGACATCCCTCAGATGTCCAAGGCTTTTAGATTTGAAGGTCTTTGGTCTGTGAGCTGAAACCTGCTTTTCCAGCAGGGGTGTGCAGTTAGGTTTGGCAGAACTGGGGAGGTCAAAGCCAGCCCACCCCTCTCCGTGTCTGCCTTGCTGGGTGCTTCCTCCATCCTTACCTGCGTGCCAGCGAGGTCTCTGCTCCTGGAGCTCTCTGCCCTCCGGCTGGCACGTCGCCGGACAGCGCGTCCGCTGGGCTGAGCTGCGGGTCAGCCTCGGCGCTCAGCACGAGCACCCGTGCAGCTTGGCTCTGCAGCACAGCGACGTGGACGTGAAAGAGAAGAGGAGCAGGTGAGCGCGCTTCAGAAAAGGTCCTGTGCTGGTAGAAACGAGTCGTTGGTGCAGACAAAGAGTGAGTGGAAGTCCTGGGGCTCAGAACCAGCAAAGCTCTCCTGCTTTTCAGTGGTCCAGCGCCTCCACAGTACGGCTGGAGCTGGTGAACCTCAATGGAGAGGGCACCTGGGAGAGGCAGCGCGACCTGACGACTGGAAAGCACGAAAAGTGCTCGTACTGCTCCTTACCTCCTTCCCTGAATTTGCACAAGGCTGTCTTTGCACGGAAGTTTAGGTAGCCGGTCAGGTGATAGTTAAGCAGGACAGGGTATCCTGGGAATTGCCCCTCCTGGGTGCTACCACTCTGCCTGCCATAGCTGAACGTGGGCCAGGAGGGGCGAGGGCTGGGTTTAGCCCTTCTCTCTGTTTTCCAGGGAATGCTGAGTGTGTCCTGGCAGGGAAGGCTGGGTGCGCGCTGCCCTTGGGGACGGTGGTTCGTCAGGCAGTTCGTTAGGCTCTGCTCTCCTTGGTCAGCGGAGAGCAGCTCGGAGGGGACATCTGCCACGGGGTGACGGACATCTCGCAGGAGCGCTGGCTGTTCTCAGTCTCTTGGCTCGTCCTGGGGAGCTGGGTGAGGAGTGGGACGGAAAGGTGGCGAAGGTGGGACACGGCCTCGTTGCCTGGCGTGGTTGTGAGGCTTTCCCGCTGCAGACGTGTGCGTGCACCCCAAAGTGGAGCAGTGCCTGGGGGGTTTTGGAGGTTAGACCTTTCTTGGACCAGCGCTGGAGGCTGGCGGGATGCGAGGAGCCTTGGCAGCACCCCAGCACCCTGCCCTGCCCTGGCTGCTCCCCCTGCCTGCCCACGGCTGCTGGCAGCTGCTGGGAGCCGCGGCGGTGCCGGTAGCTTTGGCAAGGTTACGCTGTTGATTTTACCTCTAATGCCAACATCAGGAAGCATGCTGAAATAAATTCATACAACGACTGGAGGAAAGCCAAAGCCTTGCCGTGGCTCCTGCTGGAGTTGCTCCCACCGGAGTGAGGTGTCCCTGTGTGCCTCCGTCGGCTACGGGCTGCCAGTTGGACAGAGACGGACAGGCATCCCCTGGGTTCCCAGAGGATGTGCCGTGAGTAAATCAATCCATACACTTGTAAAATTGTGATTGCAAGACTTAACAGTGCATTGCAGCTTATCCTGGTGCAACTGCGAGATAAGGGCGCTGTAAAAGTTTACAGCTGTAATAAACAGGTCCTCCCGTAGGGACAGCGTTGGTCTTTCACACCGCTGCTGGCCAGATTTTAACTGGGATGTTTAAAAATTGCGAGTTTTCTTTAGCAAAGGTTACAGTCTGCTGTAAAGCTCCTGCTTAACATCTCTGCTCCTGCTTAACATCTCTGCTCCCGCCACCTCTTAGCCTGGCCTGGCCTGCCAGCGTGTCCCATCCAGGCTGGCGGCATTCCCAGCAGCGCAGGCACGGCCAGGGCACGTCCCAGCGTCGCTCCCCCGGTGCCACGGCTGCTGTTTGGTTTGGCCCCGGCTCCGTGCCCAGCATCGCTTCCCAGGCTCTGGGATTTCTGTAGCGAGCGCGCACACTGCGCCGGGACCGTGCGGGGTCGTGCGCCACAGAGGAGCAAAGGCGAAAGCCGGCTGGGCACCTCTGGGCACGCCGGGCTTGCGGCTTCCCTGGCTTTCAGCCCTGGCTGGGGCCTGGGGCTCCCCTGCTGCTGGGGGGACGCAGGATGCTCGTTAGTCAAACAGCCTGCTGCCTCTTGCCCGCAGCTGTTATTGGTGTGGCTTGGCTTTCTGGCCCACAGGTGAGCTAATGAGCAGCACAGCTCTTCTCTCTCTGTTTATTTTTTTTTTGGTATGTGTAGAGTTGCTTCATGGATTTGCTTGCGGGTTTTTGTGCAATGCGAAACAGAGCTGAGCGTGTGCCTCTGAGAGCTGCTGAAAGAGGCACTGGTTGGACGTTGAGGTGCCGGAGTGCGTCCAGAGATGGGCAACGAAGCTGGTGAGGGGTCTGGAGCACAAGTCCTGTAAGGAGCGGCTGAGGGAACTGGGGTTGTTCAGTCTGGAGAAGAGGAGGCTGAGGGGAGACCTCATCGCTCTCTACAACGGCCTGAGAGGAGGCTGGAGCAAGGTGGGGGTCGGTCTCCCAAGTAACAAGCGATAGGATGAGAGGAAATGGCCTCAAGTTGCATTAGGGGAGGTTTAGATTGGATATTAGGAAAAATTTTTTTACTGGAAGAGTGCTCAGGCCCTGGGACAGGCTGCCCAGGGCAGTGGTGGAGCCACCATCCCTGGAGGTGTTCAAGGAACGTGTAGACGTGGCACTCAGGTACATGGTTTAGTGGGCATGGGGGTGTTGGGTTGATGGTTGGACTCGATGATCTTGGAGGTGTCTTCCAACCTTAAGATTCTGTGATTCTGTGATGTCTGAGGAAAATGAGACCCAGCTGTCAGGATAGAGAAGTGCTGAAGGAGACTGAGGGCAGGCTGCCCGCTGTCCCTGCGTGCCAGGGCAGGATGTGTGAAGCAGGAGGGGCGGCGATGGAGGGGAGCCAGCGGCTCGCTCCCCGCGGAGCCCCCAAAGTCACTGCCTGACACATGCACACATGTACACAGCGTTGTTCAACCGTTATTTTTTCCATGCTCCAGTCCTCCTGAACTGCTGGCCTGCAGTTGTCGGGTCCTGCTGGGCTTTCGGGGGCTGAGCTGTGTTCGGAGAGGGGGGGCTCCCCTTCCCCAGCCGTGCTGAGCCGCAGGAGCGCTGCGCAGGGCTGTGTTTGCCGACTGCATCCAGTCTCATGTCGCTGTCATTGCTCAGGGGGAAAAAAACCAAAGCCAAGCAAACAGGTTGTGTGTAACCTGGTAGCCAGGAAGGGAAGGGTTTGGGAGTTAATGGCGCTTTATCAGCAGCTCTGCCGTCTGCAGTGGCAGGCTGGCTTATTGCAGGGGCTGTGTTGATTCACTTTGGTTCTGGTTATTGCACTTCGTTACTCTGCGGGGTAATTGGCCCCTGGGGAGGATGTTTGCACTGACGAGCCCTTTTCCTTTCCTTTTTTTTTTTTTTTCCCCCTCTCCTTGGAGCTGCTGTCATGGAGCTGGGGCTCGTCACGCCTGTTACCTTTCAACGCGCTTGACCCCGCGCAAGGTGAGGGCAGAGGCCCATCCCGTGTGCTGGAGCACGGAGCTGGGGGGATCTCGGTTGCCGAAGGAGGCTGGCAGCCGTGGCCCCGGTCTCCTCCTGTCCCCCCGCGCTGCCCCTTGCCTTCGGGATGGATAATTACTGGCTCCCAGGAGCCCGGCTGCCCCTTCCACCTGCCCATCCCTAGGAGCGAGGTGTCCTCGGCAGCCCGATGAAACATCCCGCGGTGCTTTCCTCGGGAATGGGTTAGGAGCACTCAAACGGGGAAAACAAATGTCTCCTTTTTTTTTTTTTTAAAAAAAAATTTATTTTTAAATTTTAACAATGATTTTTGGTGCTGCCAGATTAAAGAAACAGTGCCAGATTAAAGAAACAGTGTTAATGAGGGCGTAGGGGAAGAGCTAGTGAGGCTGATCCCTGAGGGTTTCGCTTAGATAACGACTTTATAAAACCAGGGAGGACACCTGAAGCTTTGGGCTGTTAATGCTGGAGTTACTCCTAGTGCAGGTAAAAAAAAATGAAATAAATAACAGATAATAGTGTGTGTATCTCATGACCCTGCAGTTTTGTAGGGCAGCTCCACGGTAAAGGAAGAGCCTGAACAAACACTGGCGGAGCGGTAAGATGCTTAGACTGTGGCAGCAGCCTGCTGAGGAAGTTTGTGCTGGCGTTTGATCAGCGGTGGTGGTTGTGTGGGGCCGTTCGCGGCTCGGGTTTGGCCTCGTCAGCCGGCTAACGCTGCCCGCCGCTGGGCTTGTCAGGGAGCGAGTTCTGGAACCAAAGGAAGTGAGAGATAGATATGTGTATCTCAATCTTACTTTTTAAATCATAGAATGGTTAGGGTTGGCAGGGACCTTCAGAGGTCATCTAGTCCAACCGCCCTGCAAGGAGCAGGGACATCTCCAACCTGATCAGGTTGCTCAGAGCCTCATCCAGCCTGGCCTGGAATGTTTCCAGGGATGGGGCATCCACCACCTCTCTGGGCAACCTGTTCCAGTGATCTACAACTCTCATCATGAAAAATTTTTTCCTAATATCCAATCTAAATCTACCCCCCTCTATTTTAAAACCATTACCCCTTGTCCTGTCACAGATGTATTTTATGTGTTTAAAAGGCCGCTGCCCTGGCTTTCCTCATGCGTTGGTGCTTTTTCCAGGGGAGCGACGTGGCTTAGGCCGAGGTCTCCAGTGCTTTGGGCAGTGGCTCTCTGAGCTGCAGCAAGTGGGGAGAGGAGCCCGGCCCAGGTGAGAACCCAGCACGGGTCATCCTCACCATCCTCACCATCCTCACCATCAGCCTCCACGGGCTGGAGGGACCAGCGGGCAGAGCCCTCCGTGCCTGCCGGCCCCTGGGACACCAGCTGCCGCTTTGGTCTCAGGGGAAGCTCCCAGAGCTTTGGGAAGAGGTCCCACAACTTGTTCCTACTGGAGAAATCTCTCTGACACAGCAGAAATGAAAGCAAAGGGCTCTTCTTCAGTGTTTATTTTTATTTTTAGAAGACAATAGGCGAGTGGATCGCGCTGCAGGCGGAAATGGTGGCTCTGGAGCTCAGGCTCCCCCTCCGCCCTCGTCAGGAAGCACATGCTGCACGTGCGCCCGGCTGGGATGTTTGTAGACAAAGAGTTTCTTGATGCTTTTTTTTTTCTCCCCCCTACAGTTCCCTTGCCCATAGGCAAAGAGGATTTGCTTGCTGACATGCTGGAGTCTCGCAGAGAGCGGGGCTCTGAGCGCGGGGGGAATACAGCTGCGCCAGGCTGCTGCTGCTAGCAGCCATTTGCCTTGGGTGGGGGAGAGCTTCCCGATTTTTCTGTTTTCTTGGATCAGGGAATTCAATCGTTGCCGACATG
The DNA here is from genome assembly GCA_011801015.1 of Ardeotis arabs. Classification (NCBI taxonomy): domain Eukaryota; kingdom Metazoa; phylum Chordata; class Aves; order Otidiformes; family Otididae; genus Ardeotis; species Ardeotis arabs. The sequence continues at coordinate 26,129 of JAAGAY010147622.1, forward strand.
ATGCCGGTGGCGATGAGAACGGGAGGCTGAGGTGGCTCGCGGGTCCCTCTGTCGGGCCATCCTTCCTTCACATGACCAACCTGGACGGAGCTTGCGCTTCCCGCTCGGCAGCAGCCTGGCTCGGTGGCCTGCAGATCCCCCGCTGCGGGATGAGTACGTAGCCCTGTTTCCTTTGTTCCTTTGCTCTGTGCCCCGTGGGGTGCTGGGGTGTCCCTGGTGAGGCGCGGGGCTGTGCCGCAGCGATGAGTACGCGTGCGTGGCTCCTTTGTGCCAGAAATCGCTGCCTACCACTGAGACGCCCCTTTTCTCCCTTCACCAGAAGAGATGCTGTGAGAGACCAGACTGAAAACCAAGGTGCGTTCCTCTCCTGGCGAGAGGGGATGTGGTTGGACTCAGGTCTGTGCTTGTCGGGCAGCTGGCCCAGCTGGCTCCGCCAGGACCGCGTGCTCCGTGGGTGAGCTGTGCTCCGCCCTGGGACACATAGCTTGTTCGGGGCTGCGTGAGTTAGGGTGCTTGCTTTCCTTGGGGGAACTGCAACCTTGGGGGCTGCAGTTTGCTCCATGTCTGGGGTGTCTCTTCTGTCATTGTGGCAAAGGAACCCGATTGGAAACAACCCCAGGCCAGGCCACGGTGCCGGATGCCAAAATGCTGGGCAGATGCCCCTTGCAGCCGAGCGCAGGGGCCGTGTCCTGCCGCGGCGCTGGGAGCAGGGCTGTTGCCATGGCCGTGGCTAGGGAGCAGACAGAGAGAATTCATGTTTGCACACAGCGCAGCGTGCAAAGGCTCTCTCACACGGTCTGTGACTGCCGTAGCGTGGTCCGTGCTCCGGCCTCCCTGCAGAGCTCCAGCCCCCGGAGCCGGCGGTCGCAGCACAGGGCTGGCTGCCGTTGTGAGGGGAGGTGGGTACGGCTGCAGACTGGGATGGAATGGAAGAGCTGCTGCTGTTTTGGGGAGGCCGTGGCGCAGCCCAGCCTGCCTGCGTCTGCCTGGGGTGCATCGGCGCGGCTGCCCATCCCCAGGCTGCTGGGTGTCTGGGATGGCCGCTCTGTCCCAGCGCTGCATGGGGAGTGACCGTGTCTGGCTGTTAACCAGTTTCCTCCCAGCCCCTCGAGTTGGCCGGGAAGGGAGTAGCTTGTTCCTGAGCATTTGCCAATCCTAAGAGAGTGAGTGTTATGCACGGACTTTGTGGCAATCCCAGTTCCTGCTGGGAGCCTGGAGAAGAGCAGGGCTGTGTCCTCCCGCGGCGGCAGGGCTGGAGGGCGGCGGGCCTGCTCAGACCCGGGCTGTCAGCTCCCGCCTCTGGGCTCTCACGGATGATCTTGCCTCCGAGGGACGAGGGCTTAATTCCCCACCCGGGACTCTGGCTCGGGATGCCCTGTGCTGGGTCCGGACGGCTCCTGAGGAGCATATCCCATAGCGGACCAGCAGCTTTCTCAAACCAAAGCGCCCTTTGGTCTCGCCGTGCGGAGCAAAGCCCAGCCTAGGGGGGAAAGCGCTTTAACGGGTGCAGGACATCGCTGCCTGGCTGCTGCCTGGCCTTTCTGCTGTGGCTGTTAAGGGAGACGTTGTGTTGTACGGTCCATGAGTGGCTGGCTGTGTCCTTCCCCATGGACAAGTGCATCTCTGCTCTTCTCTGAGCTGGGGAGACGTCATCCCTGGCAGCGGGGATCATCTGCCAGATCCCCGCCTTCAGCTGGCCTGTGGCTATGGTGAGCGTTTACAGCCTTGCTCTTAATCCACGTGAGGTGGATTCTCCTTATTTTGCTTTCGTCCTCGTCTTTCCCAGCTCGTGGAGAGGGTGAGGGGATTTGGCAGCTTGGGCAGCCCCTTCAAGGGCCACAGGGCTGTGCAGCACGTGGGACATCAGCGCTGACCCTGCCCAGGGACGCGGGGCTGCTCCCCTGGCTCCTCGCGTGAGGGATGGGGTTTCTTTCCCTTCTTAGATGGCATCCATGTGCTTGCTCCAGCCGAGGGGGAGCGGGCAGAGCTTGGCCGGCGTGCCACTGGGATGGAAAGCCCTGTCCCGCGCCAGCGCCTGCCAGCTGCTCCGGGCAGGCTGGCTGCAGGGGCTGGCAGGGCTGTGCCTTGGCATGCAAATGCCCCAGCAGTGAATGCGTAACTCTCACTTCCTTCTCATTAAGGTGCTGATTTCGTGGCAAATTCAATAGTTAAGGGCACAAAACTCTTTCAGTGACTGTGAATTGAAAGCAAGAACGGACAAACAAAACTAACTTAAGCTCCCAGGAATTCCTGAATGGTCTATATTTGTTCTTGCAGAAAGGGGATTTTCTCTCCTTTTGCTTGAAGGAACCTCCTGAAGCTGTTTATTTCCGCACTCTTCTTGGCTGTGAACCATTTTATGTAAAGAAGTCAAAATCATTAGTGTAAAAATTGGCGGTTGCCAGGCCAATGATCCTCACTCTGCAAATATTGCACAAGATTTGGCTAAAAACGTAATGGCTTGGAGCTGGACGAGCTAAACTCTCTTTTGAGAAGAGCGTGAACGTTTCTGTCAGGGTCCTGTGTGGGCTGCTGGGCAGGTTTGCCTCTCTCGCCATTGGCGCTGGTGTCCTGGTGTGTGGAATAAATCCGCTTCTGGGAAGCAGCTGCTGCAAGATCACAGCACCAAACCCACCACAAGGATCCTTTCAGTCCTGTGTGCATCTGGAGTGTTCTACCTGGGCCGACCGAAGGACTCCCCGGGTCCTGCGGCAGCGTTGGGGAAGTGGGAAGAGTAAACCAGGTTTGTTGGAGTGGAGTTTCCCTGCTGCCTGGCTCCTTCCCGCAGTGGCAGCGCGCTGGCAGCAAAAGGGAGCCTTTTCTAAGGCCTGTCTGTGCTCTGCGGAGGGGAAAAGCCAGCTGGCTCTCAGGAGTCAGAAGTGTGAGGGCTCATAGCTCCCTGGATGCACCCTTCTCCAGCTCGTGGAGGAAGAGGAGGGTTGTCTCTTGACCCAGGGACTGTGACTGCTCACCAGGATCATAGAATCACAGGATGGTTTGGGTGGGAAGGGAGCGTTCAAGCCCACCCAGTCCAACCCCCCTGCAAGGAGCAGGGACATCTCCAACCGGATCAGGTTGCTCAGAGCCCCGGCCAACCTGGCCTGGAATGTTTCCAGGGATGGGGCATCCACCACCTCTCTGGGCAACCTGGGCCAGTGCTCCACCACCCTCAGTGTGAAAAATTTCTTCCTTATGTCCAGTCATTAGACAGGATGTGCCTGGATGAGTTCCTGAGAGCATACCCACAGCTGGAAGTGCTGAAATATGCTCTTAGCAAAACGAGAAGCAGCATCCCACCACAAGCTCTTCTGTGTTTGGCCACAAAGGGCAAAAGAGCATTTTCCTTCCGTTCAGTGAGGGTTTCAATTGCATTCTCCTGGTGGTCGAGGAGATCCGATGCTGCAGTAAAACCTGCCTTTGTGTGGACTGAGGAGAGGGACTGGGAACCTCTCCTTCCAGCCCCTGGGCGCTGCAGTCCCCTATCCACAGCCACACGTGGATTTTGATGTGTTCAGTACCCGCAGAAGCCTGATACGTGGATGTGGTGTCAGCTCCTCGCACCGGAGCAGCGAGTCCTGTACGGCTGTGCTCCCAGGTGTGCGACAGTAAGGAGGGATTTGCCCTCACATGGGCTCTTCTCAGCGTGCAGTGACAGGACGGGGTAACGGGCACAGACTGAAATGCAGGGAATTGCACTTAAACCCCAAAAATGCTCTTTTACTGGACTGGGCTGCCCAGAGAGGTTGTGGAAGCTCCAGCTGTGGAGATGTAGACACCATCACTGAGTGATCTCCAGAGGTCCCTGCCACCCTCAGCCCTGCTGTGATCTTCATTCCCGAAGCATGAGGTGAAGCTGGTTCCTCTGGCTGCCCTGTTTGAGGAACATCTCCAGCTGCATGGGTTTGTGAGGTTTGCTCCTCGCTCGTTGCCTGAGGTGAGGAGTGTCAGGGACCGAAAGAGTTAATGTCTCAGACATTGCTGTGGCGAGGGTGCAGTCTGCAGCCTGCACAGGGGAGGTGGGGGCTGCATGGGGGCTGTGCAGCTCCCCAGGCCCCTGTTCAACACAGGAGATGGAGGTGGGGGCCGCATGGGGGATGGCAGCTCCCCAGGCCCCTGGTAACGACTGGCCAGATATGGCCAGGGGTCACACAGCGGCCATCTGAGGATGGGGCTTCCGACCACCCCTCACATTAGCACCCGCTTTGCCGCCTGCCAGAGGACTTGGAACTTTCTGGAACCAGACCCTTCAAGGAGCGGAGCTGGAGGCGGGGATTGGACTGTAACAGACCCTGCCTGAGGGAGCCACGGGGCGAGCCCCCCACCAGAAGACCATCACGGCCGCCCGCCACTGTGGCCCTGCCACCAGAAGCCACGTGCCCGCTGCCCCACCGGAGGATCTGCGCGCCCACCTGTCATTGTCGTTGCTGGATCCAAGGGTGGTGATATCTCTTTCCCTCTTTTCCTCTGTCTCTGTTCTCTTTTCCTTTTCCTTCTTAGAAATATCCCGCTAAGAGCCCTGGCTACCAGCCCCCTTTATGCTTTCCCAGTTTCCAAAGTTAAGTCATTCCTTCAAATGTTAAATAAAATCCTAACTCGATCGTTTGGTGTCGGTTCACCTTAACTGCGTCCGAGGGAATCACAAACCTGCGACAGCTCCGGGCGGTGACAGGGAGGAGATGGCGCGGGGCTGTGGTGGCTCAGGAGCCCGGGTGCCGTGTGCCTGCTGGAGCTGGTGCGTGGGGCAGAGGCAGGGGGAACGTGATGGGAAATTCCCTCTTTGTGGCAAGGTGGTGGCTGGGTGAAACGCTGGCTGGAGGAGCCTGGCGAGGGAAGGGGCTGTCACAGGGTGCCCGGTTCCCTTCCCTGTGTCCTCTGCCTACAGCAAACCTCCCTCGCTGTGGAGGAGCAGAGCAGCTGGGAGGGAAGCGATGAACGGTATTCTCTCTGGCTCTGGTCAGGATGCCCTCAATGGCACTGGGAGTTATGTGCTTGCTCTCATCCCATTTGCTGGACCCTTTTTCCCTACAATTCCCCCTTTAGATTCCCTTCGCCATCTGCTCAACTTGAGTATGGAGAAAGTTTTCTTCCAGGCTTTCTTCTTTGTCAAAAACGTAGCTGCTTCCTCTGCATCTCTCGAGCCCGAAGGTGCCCCAGCTTTGGCTTTCCGGGCAAACTGAGGAGGACCATCCCCTGGCCAAGAGGGGGTAGTTTGGGAAGTGAGGGGAGAGAGCAGCTTTGTAATCAAATGCCCGACCCTGTCCTGCGTTGTGGGTGATACCAGTGCTGCGGTGGTGGGAGGAGGCCCAGGAGCAGCGCGTGTGACATTTCCTTTTGCAGGTCATTTTAAGGTAAATCACGGCGTTGCTCTGCAGCCTGGACTTCCCAACACCTAATTTGGCGGAGTGATCCTTCACGCTGGGTAATGAGCTGGAAGATTTGTCCAGTGCTTAAGGACAAACTCCATTAGCTGTGCCATAAATAAAATTTCCCTGGCATCTTTCTCTGGATCGGACACGGCGATTAGAGCCTTAACTACTTGGCTGAGGTTGCAATCTCTGATTTACAAGCAGAAAAATATTTCTAGCTGAAACGGAGGTTTCCAGGCTTCCACCTGACAATTGCCCTGGATTTTACAAGCTTTTCTGAGGGTAAATAATTTCTGGCCAGATGCTTTCTGCTGCTTTGGCAGCCGCAGCTGGAAGGGGAGCGAGGGAAAGCTGCGCCCTCGGTCTTGCGCGTGGATACAAATTGGGAGGTGCCGTCCTGGCTGGGTGAGAGCAGGTTTCCCCGGTAGCAGCTGTGACTGAGGATGCTTTTGCATCAGTGTCCAGCTCCATCGAAGCAAAATAAGGATTTGCAAATAATGGTTTTTGTTGTGGTTTTTCCCCCAACAGCTTCGCCTTGCGTGTGAGCGCGGAAGCGGGCAGCAGTTAGACAGCGGAGGCTGAGTCCGGGCGGATATTTGCGTGGGTGTCAGCAGCGCTGGGCCGGCAGCCGCCTTTTTCTGGTGGTCACGGGTTAATCCGCAGCAGGCGGCTTCGTGAGAGGCGTGCTGGGGTTTGGGGGCTGAAGGCAAAGGTGCTGTGAGCTGCAGTAGGTGAAAATGGAGCCGTGCTGTGACACAGCAGAAAAAGCACCGAGATGCCTCGTCTTAGTGGAGCAGTTTTTCCTCTGTTATCCCGAATGGAGGAAGGCTTCATGATAAAGCTGGAGCGGTGGGGGTGCTTTTGTTCCCCAGTACCAGTTCCCCCCTGGCAGAGGGGCAGAGGGCAGTGGGATGGAGTGCACCGTCAGCAGCTTTGCCGATGACACCAAGCTGTGTGGTGCCATCAACACGCTGGAGGGGAGGGATCCATCCAGAGGGACCTGGACAGGCTGGAGAGGTGGGCCCGTGCCAACCTCATGGAGTTCAACCAGGCCAAGGGCAAGGTCCTTCACGTGGGTGGGGGCAATCCCAGGCACAAATCCAGGCTGGGGGAGAAAGGATGGAGAGCAGCCCTGAGGAGAAGGACTTGGGAGTGATGGTTGATGACAAGCTCAATGTGAGCCGGCAATGTGCGCTCACAGCCCAGAAACCAACGGCACCCTGGGCTGCATCCCCAGCAGCGTGGGCAGCAGGGCGAGGGAGGGGATCCTGCCCCTCTGCTCCGCTCTGGTGAGACCCCCCTGCAGCACTGCGTCCAGCTCTGGAGCCCCCAACATCAGAAGGCCGTGGAGCTGTTGGAGAGGGTCCAGAGGAGGCCACGCAGATGCTGAGAGGGCTGGAGCAGCTCTGCTGTGAGGCCAGGCTGAGAGAGCTGGGGCTGTTCAGCCTGGAGAAGAGGAGGCTCCGGGGAGACCTGAGAGCGGTCTTCCAGTGCCCAAAGGGGGCCTACAAGAAAGATGGGGAGAGGCTGTTCAGCAGGGCCTGTTGTGATAGGACGAGGGGTCATGGCTTTAAAATAGAGGGAGGTAGATTTAGATTGGATATTAGGAAAAAGTTTTTTACACTGAGGGTGGTGGAGCACTGGCCCAGGTTGCCCGGAGAGGCAGTGGATGCCCCATCCCTGGAAACATTCCAGGCCAGGTTGGCCGGGGCTCTGAGCAACCTGATCTGCTTGGAGATGTCCCTGCTCCTTGCAGGGGGGTTGGACTGGATGGCCTTTGGAGGTCCCTTCCAACTCTAACCATTCTATGATTCTATGATTCTTTTCCCCAGCAGTTCATACTTCTGCCTTGGCTTCCGAACGGGGCATCCCCTCGCTCTCACCGTAGCTGGTTGCAGGCTAACGAGGATGTGTCTGTGTCACAACAAATGCCGGTGTGCAGCGAGCCAATGCGTTGGGCGTTCTTGCCAAGCCATGCGTGTTTGCTGAGGTCGGTGGGAAGCACTGGTGTATTTTGGCCACTAGTGACAAGTAGAGTGGAGGAAGGATATGTGAAAGTAAAAGTTCTTGCTCACACATCTACTTTTTACTGACAAATAATAAATTAATGTAATCCATTAGCTAACGTTATCCCTTATTCATTGAATCATGGAATGGTTTGGGTGGGAAGGGAGCGTTAAAGCCCACCCAGTCCAACCCCTCTGCCAGGAGCAGGGACATCTCCAACCAGATCAGGTTGCTCAGAGCCCCATCCAACCTGGCCTGGAATGTTTCCAGGGATGGGGCATCCAACACCTCGCTGGGCAACCTGATAATCTGGTAACTGATAACATCTAGGAAGAGGACAGCACATCCTGGTTTCACGTTGGAGGCACCGTGCAAGTGAGGAAAGGTTTGCATCCTCACCGTGAGCGCGTGCTTACACCAGCTTGCCCAGGCTCGTGGCTGCTGAGATCCCTTAAGCTGAGCTCATTCTCAGGCCTGAGGGCTGGAGTGAGCCAAGGCTGCTGGGGGGCTGTGCTGGAGCGGATCACTCGGTGGTTCTCGGCCCTGTTTGGGTGGGAAGTGCGTCTCCTCCGCAACGTGCTGGGCTCCGTCCATCTCGCTAACAGCCAGGGTCTCCCTGTCTCTCCCTTCCAGCGGCACGGGGCGGCTAGCCATGGTGGAGCGCAGAGGTTTGCGGCGCGCTGCGGGATCTCTAGACCGCCGGGAGCCCAGGAGGAGCTGCTGTGGAGCCTGAGGCGAGGGCGGGATGGACCTTGTCAAGGGGTGAGTCGGGGCTGTGCCGCGCTCGCTAAGGGTTGGTGGGGGAAGGAGCGTGCTGGTGAGGCCCAGCTGACGCCTGTCCGCTCCGCTGTACGCATTTGGGGTGCGCAATGCCGTTGTTTCATTCTCACGCTGCAAAGCAAGCCCCTGCCTGCAGGGAGAGGCTGTGTCGCCGCGTGGGTGAGCAGTAATGCCACGACTGAGGGCTTGCGGCCTTTTCCTACCTTTCGCCAGTGTCACACAGCCCAACAAATGTCCACTGCTACCGCGAGCCGGGCGCTGCGCTCACGTGGAGCGGTGGGAGCTGTGGGGAGTGCTGGGCAGGCGTTTGGTGTTTTAATTGGAGTGATGCAAGGTGAGCTAGCTGTGACTAAGGAAGGCGTGAGCGACAGGGTTTGTACCAGCACAGACTGGTACGTACGGTCAAACCTGACGGTTTCACTGCAGCGGCGGTTAAATACGCGTGTTTAATCTCAGTGCATTATGTCGGCTTTCCAGAGCGAGTGCTACGTAAAGAAAAAAATTCTTCCTGGTTCCCTTTATATCTGGTCTTGTTTTTCCCATTAAGCTGCAGGGAGGATTTGCCTTTTCAGGGACGTTCCCCTGGGAAGCGTGTCCTGGGCTGGGCCATCCTGGCTGTGCAGAAGCTGTTAGTGACAACTGTAAAATGCTTCCCCCTTTTAAAATTCATGCTGAGGTCACCTGAGAGCGATCGCACGGCGTGGAGGTGAGCACAGCGCATGTGCTGGGCTGCGCCGAGGGCACGAGCGAGGACAGGCAGCCGCTGGCTCTCTGCGGGCAGGAGGGCTGCTCTCGTCGCAGAGCTGGGGAAGGGAGGAAGTGGGAGAAAACCTGTTGTCCTTGGAGGCTTGCTCTTCTGCATCTGGAAATCATTGCCGGCGCGGATGTGAAGTTCAAGCGCTGGGAAGGGGCAGGATGGGCCAGGTCTGAGGGCAGGAGCACAGATCCCCTTGGCTTGCCGCTGGGGAGGGACGCTCTGGAGCCTCCCGCTCTCTGCTCCTCTGGAGGCAAAAGGAAAACACGGGTGATGACCGGGTTTAAGCTGGGATGGGTCAAACCCCTCTTGGCCCAGTCTTGCTGTTGCTGTGAGCGTGCGTTCGGGGACGGTGCTGCGTGCTGGAGACCCTTGCGCGAGGGAGTGTCTGCAGTGGGACCCCTGGCTCATCTCCCATGCGGGGCGGGTGAGAGAAAGGGGACGTTGGAGACTTCTGCTGTCGTCTGCGTGTGGATTAGAAACCAAGTGAAAAGCAGCCAAAGCGCAGATTCCAGTTGTTGAGCTGTCTCGTCTGTTCCCCAAAGCTAACTTTGCCTTTGCGGATACAAAGGCCGACTTGTCTCCCCCGCCTTGGCAGGGCTCGCCATCCGCTAACATTGGCTTTGTCCGCCACAGGCCCACGGAGCCGCAGATGGGCTGGGGCGAGCGGCCTCTCAATGCTGGGATTGTCTACGGCCGCCCCCACCTCGCCTGGGGGGACAGGCAGGGTGTGCTTGCCGTGCCCGCCCCCACCCCCCCGCTGCTGCTCAGCCTGCTCCGGATCCCCAGCACTCCCACCAGCGCCGGCGTGGTGCGGAGCTGTTGTGTCAGGTCTGGTCCTGCTGCCCGTCTGTCCCTGATGGTTTCCTCGCTCCCGCAGGGAGCTGTCTCCTGGGAGTCCACCTTCTCACAGAGGGGAGGTTGGTTCATCCAAAGCGCGCGTGGTCCTGGCTGGATGGAGATGCACGAACCTCAGCACTTTAGCTGTGTAGGTGAGGGAAAGGGGTCCTGGATATCCCGCCTCCAGCAAGGCTTTGAGGCTCTTGCCCTGGGACAGAGGGATGCAGCCCCTTGGAGGAGTGTGTAGCCCACCAAGTAGAGGGACTGACCCTCTGCACCACCGCTCTCTAACTGCCTGCTCTCCTCTGGACTCCGTTTGCCCATGCCTGTCTTAAAGCGCAGAAGGAGAAGGTGGGAAAAACAACCAGAGAGCCGTGAAGAGAGGAGCTGGAGGTGCTGGAGCTGGGACGGGAGCTTGGTGGTGGACGCAGTAACCGCGTGCGATCTGTTCTCCCAGTGCAGGTACGGCCTGCGGGGCTCTGGCAGGTTCAACTGAAGGGAGAAACAGGGTGGTGCGGTGTTAGGGAGAGCTGCTGAGCAGGCTGGCTGTGGAGGACGCGGCCTCGTTACTGGGGCGAGAACAGGTCTCGCAGAGCGGCCGAGTAGGAGGTGGGTGCAGCATGGGCTGTTGCCCTTGCCTGGTGTGTGCCACCCTCCCTCTTTGGGCCTGCTCATGACCATCTCCTCAGGGCTGGACCACTGCCCAGCGGTTGCAGTAGTGGTGCTCAGGGTTTTAACGCGTGCGACCACAGAGGAGAGCAGGTTTCTGCGGCGTCCCTCCACCCCAGGCTCTTGCAGGAGTCTGGTCCCTCTGCGTTTCCTTCCTGCACGTCGCAGCTGCGAGGGGATGGCTGGGGGGGTCCGGCAGCCAACACTAGGCTCCTCTGCCCCCTCTTCCATGCTCCCACGCTGGAATTTCTGCCTGCCCCCTGCGCTGTTGGGCACGGCGATGAGCAGGTGGGCTGAGGGGGGCTTCGCGGAGCGCTGGGCTGGCTCGCTGGTGCTGTGAAATGTGGCGCTGCTGGGGCTTTTCCTGTGTGCCTCATCCCTGGGATCCGGCTTTGGGAAACGGGGAAAAAACCCTCTGCAGCAGGTGGAGGTTAAGAGATCAGAGATGTTGGAACGGGAGGGGCACAACAAATACCGTTGTTGCTCGGTGCTGCTTTGGAAGATGAACTGTGTGAGATGGAGAGAGATGCTTTGCACAGAAGTGCTCTTTGGCGATGTCACGAGGCAGCTGCGCTGTCAGCTCCCGTCAGGGTGACGAGGTGTGATTTCCAGCTGAGCTCTTGCTTCAGAGGTGCTGGCCCTGGCTGGGCAAGGCAGAGCAGGGCGTGAACGTTGTCCCAAATCCGGGTTCTTTACCCGGTGTGCAGTACGCCCGTCTCGCACGCAGAGCAGAGGCATTTATTAATTTAATTTCCGTGCAGAGATGGGTGCTGGGGGTAAATCCACCCAGCTGGCACCCCGGTCACAACCGCATTACGTGTTTGTACAGCTCAGAGTAACAGCTCTGCCTTTCCTCACACCTACCTAGCGGCAACGGGGTCGTTCTTACGTTCGGTTACAGGTGCAAGACTTAAATTTACCCCGGGTGCTGGGTGAGGGGGGGTCTCTGTCTGAGGAGGGCTGGTTTTGGCACTGGAGGGGTGGTTTTCCTGTTGCAGTGAGAGCTCACTCTGAGGACAGCGATGAGTGGGATTTGGTTGACCGTTCACATCGGTGCTACGCACCTCCAAGCACGCACGTCCCCTTGGTTCCGTAAATGCTTCCGTGCTCCGGATCCCCCCTCACCTGTCTGGGCTTCTCCAGCAGCTCTGCTCTCCTCGAGCCTCTCCTGGAGCGTCTTTGTCCGGCGGATTTACGGCACCGTCCCGCTCCGTCAGGGCTCTGTCCGCCGCGTTGCTCTCTGCTGTTCTCGGTTCTCCCTTTCCGTGCCGACCCGTGCCGACTTGCTGCTCCTTTGCTGATCCTCCAGCTCTCGGCACCTCCGGGGCGAGGTGTTTCCTTTGTGCCGGTCGCTCGGTTTCTCTGCCAGGGGACGGTCGCTACCAGGGCATGCGCTGCTCATACAGGGTAACTTGGCTTGCTCCAGCCAGATTCTGTTTCACAGAATATTCATTGTCCTTGCCTAATGGAAAATTTCATAAAAACTAATTCCTGCAAATTTCATAAAAATTTCACCCATGTGTATCACTGATCCCTTGGAAATGAGCAGGAGACAGAGCCCTAAGGTTTTTTTTCATTTTTTTCATTTCAAGCCCTCCTTGTAGTTCTGACCTAGAAACTCCTCACTCCATTTGCTGAGCTGGCTTAGTTAAAGACTTGACTAATTTCTGGGGGATTAATTATTCAGCGCGCACGAGGAGGGAGGGTGCTGTCTGCTCCGCACTCCGCAGGCGGAGCCCTTCCCCGGGAGCTGCCGCGCTCGCCCAGGGCCGGGCACATTTCACAGGTGGGTATCGGGGTGCAGGTTGGGATGCATTTCTTTGTGTCGCTCTCAGCCTTTGCTTGTTTTCCCTCCGTTTAAGCAGGAAACTAAATTCTGGCCTTGTGGTCTTCAGTGACACGTTTCCAGCTTGTGCTGCCATTCTGCCTCCCCAGAAGACCCTGTGATGTCCCCGCAGCACTGTGTCACCTGCGCCGCTGCTGAGCCACCCTGCTCGGGGCGAGCAGCTGCGCCTGGGCCAGGGTTGCAGAGGGGCTTGGCCGCAGGGGTCTTGAGTCCCCCGGAGAAGGGCCATCAGCAGTAGACCTGCAGAGATCTGGTGACAGTGCTGAGGCCTGGGGACCCTCGACCGCTGTCGCTGCGGGTGGGATGCTGCTGGCCCTCCCTGCAGCCGTCCCTGCGTCCTGGTCCGAGGCCGCTTTGGGGGGAGCGTGCAGCAAACTGCGGTTTGAGGGAGTACTGGTGCCTTCAAAGCCGTGCTGCTGCGCTCGGGATAAATCCTCAGAGGTGCAGTGACAGCAACTGGTTTTCAGGTCGCAAAGAGCGAGGTGCCCTGGAGAGCGCACGGAGGAATGTGTTTCCTTCATCTCCCCAGCTCTGGATGTGCTGGGGAAAGCGGCTTCCCTGTTTAACAGCGCAGTAAGGGCAGGCTGGCAGCTTCCTTCCTTTACGTGCTCCTCAGCTTTCCCTGTGGTGTTCTGCGAGGAAACGCAGTTCGGAGGCTGTCAGCAGCGGCAGCGCGGGTGTCAGGCAGTGCAGTGGGTGCTTTCGGGCCCAAGCTGCACCCAGGCGTGGGAAGATGGGGTCCAGCCTCGCTGGCCCGGCTGCAGCTCTGCCATGGAGCGCCTGGAGTGAACCTCAGGAGAGTGCTTACGCAGTGATTTGGCTGCTGTGTGTTCCTCTGCGCGAGGGGTGTTGGCAGGAGGCAGCGTTTGTCCTGGACACCTTCGTACAGGGCGCTGTAAATCCCTGCTGTAGAAGGCAACACCCGAAACGCTTGTTTCCCCGGCCCGCTGCGAGCTGGCAGGCTTGCTGCTGCTGACTGTAAAGCTTTTTGCTTGTGTTTTGGCAGAATCGTAGCAATAACCAGTAAATGATTTCATTAATAACCTGCAAATCGCTGCTCACCAGCTGAGCCGTGGGATCTGCCTGTGCGCTCGCTCCTAGGCTGGAGGGAGCTGCCAAAAAGCGGCGGTGCTCAAGCCGACACAGCAGTGGGCAGAGCGGAAGCAGGCAGCTGCTGGCGCTGCCGTGCTGGGCTGTGGTGACCCGGCTCTGGCTGCTGAGGCTCGCCCCCAGAACGGACCGTTTGCACAGGGCGCGCGGGGTGGGCACCGTGGCTTTGAGGAGGGTGTTTCTCTGCTGGAGCCCGCGGCAGAACGCCGCCGGAGCTAAGGAGCGCTCTCCCTCTGAGGTGCCATGCTGAGCCGTCGGCGCAGCTCCTGCACGCGGTGCAAGAGTTGGTGTTTCAGACCAAATCGTCTTCTCGGGCAGTCCACGGGCAGCTCTGTTTTCCAGCTTTTCCTACCATCGGGGTTTGGCAGTCTGTGGGCACCCTTGCTTTGATCAATGCAACTGTGAATTTTAGCTTTTATGTCCTTCTGTACGTGCACCTTCAGCTGGGACACGCAGGAGCTTCTCCACAAACTCCTGAGCCGTAAGAGATTAAGGGGAGCGAGGAAGGGCTGGGAGAATATGTGAGGGGCTCGGCTTCACCCCGCGATGGGAAGCCTCCGAAGAGGCCGGGGGGAAAGTGAGTGAAGGATGCTCCACAAAGCGGGGCGCTGCTGGTGTGACACCTCTGTTGCAGGCCAGCACACGGGGCTGTTGTGGAAACTGGTGATTCAATGCACGTTGTGTGTACCTTACGCAGCGCCGCGCTGCCGGGCCGTGTTCGTGGAATGGAGCCCGGCGCTGTGGCAGAGCGCGGGGACTGGCGCCGCAGAGCAGCGCCGGGCTGCACGGGATGCTCCCAGAGCCAGGCGGAGGCTGTGAACGGCCTTTCCAGGGAGCAAAGCCCCGCGGCAGCGAGGGCGCCGGGAGGAGCTGCTTCGAGCGGCTTTCCTCGAGGTGTGCGCGGCGCGTGGGGAAGCTGGCCCCACCGAAGAGGTTCACCGCGGCGGGGTGTTACCCCACGCGTGTCCGTGCTTCTGGGGGGAGAGAGGGGAGCTCCGCAGAGACGTGCTGGTCGCCCATCCTGCATGTTTGTGAAGGCGCTTGGATCTCCGTGGTGTGGAGCCTGGCGCAGCATCCGAACCAGTGGCTTCCCTCGGAAAGGAGCGGGAATTGGCAGCTGCGAGCCCTGAGAGCAGTGCGGCAGTGCCAGGCGTGCAGGTGGCTCCCTCCCTGGGTAACGCTTTGGGTCACGCTCGGAGTCTGGGAACTCCCCGCGCGCCTGTGGTCCACGCGGAATGAGTTCAGAGGCCTCAGCTTGGATTCCCTGGGAGTATTATCTCCAGGCACCCCTTGCTGTGTGGATGTGTTTACTACACAGAAGGGCTCTGTGGGTACTGGTCCAAGCTCTGCTGCACACGCTGTTTCTCTGCATCTGCTTCCCTGGGTCCAGCCTGATGTTCTGCTGATCGGGCTCCGTCGTGGCGAAGCTGCTGGACGCTCCGCTGCAGCTTAGAATGAGGCGCTTGCTATGCCCTGAGTAATGCTGTACTAAACTGTAGCTACCCCCCAAAGTGGTAAGGTGCTTCAGCGGATGGTGCTCTGTTGCTGCGACAGCCGGCGCTCCGCCAGTCCCGCTGGCCCTGGGTGAGGGAGCCGGGATAATTCCTGCCTGCGCACCCGGAGAAGCACAAGCTCGTACCTAGTTCTTCAGATTCTGAAAGTGCCAGGGCGCTGCCGCCTCGGGAGGGACTGCCGTGTCCCTCGCTCTTTTCCAGAAAGCAAGTCCCCGTGAGGTGTCCAAGGTCTCCTCCTGCTCCGGGCCTGGCGCAGTCTTGGGAGCCCCTGGGTGCCATCGGGAAGCAGTGATGAGTGCTGCCGAGCGTTGTTTCTGTCTTCCCTTGGAAGCAGGATGGTCTGGCTCTCCGCAGGAAAGCGGCTGTGTCTGCACATTTGCTTTGCTGCTAATAGAGCTGCTGCTTTACCCATTGGCTCCTCCACCCAGAAAGGGCTCACGAGAGCCACTGCAGCTTCCCTTTGCTCCACAGAGCCTTTTCAGTTTGCGCGGATTGCTGCAATGATTGCTGGGTTTCATCAGACGCGAGGCGCGTCTTTCCTAATAGCCTGTGTAATTTCTTCCAGAGGGACGCATCGCATTAAATCTTTAATCCAGCAAGCTGCTCCGGGAGCGCGCTCAGCCTCCGTGCATTCACTGTCGATCTCTTACACAACCCCAACGCTACCCCGGAGGCTTCGCCCTTCGGAGCGGCGCAGTCGGAGCCTCTGGAGGGGAGGCAGGGTGGGAAGGGGCTGCGGTGCTCCCCTGCTTTCTCCCTGCCCGTCGCTGTAACGCCCCAGCCGTGGTGTGCCGGGGAAGGCAGGTTGCTCTCCGTGCTGCGTGTGCTCGGGTCACGGCAGCTGGGGTCTGTGCAGGGTGAAACAAACTGCGTAGGAATGGGAATGCGGCGTTGCAGGACGGCTACCCGCCGCCCTGTTCCAGCAGGCCACTTCTGCCTTTGATTTCTTTTCTTCCCAGGCTCAAAAATCCCTGCTTGCCCCATTTTCTCAAGAGTTTCAGGGTTGCTGACTGGTGTTTCGGATAGCTTTTTTTACACAAGGCATTTTGCAAATGAGCTGCAGCGTTGCTGAGCCTGGTGCGGAGCCCAGCCGCGCTGGGGCAGGGGTGATGCGGCTGCGCTGGTCCTGCTCTCACTGCCCCGTCCTGCTTCTGCTGAATGGACTTTTACGCTGCTTTCTGCTGCGTGCCCTTGCTCGCTCTGACCTTTTCTTCCTTCATCTCTCCTGCTTTCTGTCCTCACAGCCCTCTCTGCAAGGCGGGAGTAATTTGGGAGGAGAGCTGCTCTCGTTTGTCACGCTCGCCCACCCGCGCGGCTGCTGACTGCGCTGGCGATCGCCTTTGATGCGCGTTTACAGAGACAGCGACCTGGAAAAGAGTAAATCAAAGACTTGAGGGCAGTGAGGGCACCTTAATACCCTGTAATCTCCCCTTCTGCTCCCCTGCCAATAGTGGGCAGGTAAGACAGACACATCTGCAAATCGGAGCGCAGCCGCGGGACGCGGCTCACCTGAGACGAGGGGCTGGGACATCTTCAGGCCTGGGAGAAGGTACATTAGGCTTGGACTTGCAGAGCTTCTCTCCTGTAGCTGAGTTCTGCATGAGGCCTGTCTGTTGATGAGGAAGATGGTTTGCCTCTTTGTTTTATTTATTTTTTATTTATTTTCATGTTATCTACCTTTATTTGCATCTTGGTGCCCCGAAAAGCTCTTAGTTCTCAGCATCGCTGTGTGCTCGTGCGGCTGGGCTCTTCGGGTGCGAGGACCTAGTCCAAGGCCAGAAGAGCCCATCCCCAGGACTGCCCACTTCTCCAGGTGATCTGGAGAGCTTTGGGCCATGACCACGTCTCCCAAGCGGCGGTACCCGCTGCGGCAGATTGGCCCCGCCGACGATGCTTGGTACGGCCGCGGTCGCTCCAGCGCTCCGGGCTGATGAAGTGACTGTAACGTGAAAGCTCCTCGAACTGCCGCAGCTGCCCTGTTATCGGGGAATCTTATTCCTGTGCCCTGCGGGGCCGTTTGTGCTGCTACAAGCGCATTCGTCCGTCAGGCTTTCACAGCTCTGGCTGCTCTGATCACAGCTCATGTCTCCGTGTGTCGTGGCCACTACTGGCCTGCCAGCGGCGCGTGCAGTGAGAACCTGGCCTGTTTGATGTCCTCTGGTGCTGCCCGCTTCACTGCTTGTTGTAAAGTTTCCTGCTCCATGCACTAGATGCAGAACGACCTTTTAAAGTCTGTTTTCCTGGGTGTAAGTATGTTACCTGATTATTATTCTTTTCCTCTCCTTCCCAAAAGCGCATGTGGAGCGCCTGCTCCGCATCCCCGGGGGTGGCAGGAGAGACCCCGGGCCATTTGCACCGCGCTGGGGATGACGTGGGTCGTGCTGGCGCAGTGAGGGGATCCTTCCCCAGTGCATTGGCCCTCCTTTCGCCTGCTGCTGTGGGGACCGAGGGGACAGCCCTGCTCAGCGGCATTGCTGCCTGGTCACCCCCGAAATCAGCGCAGCCGGGCAGGGAGATCTGTCACGGCAGCAGCTGGTGGGACACCCTGCTACAAGCACCAAGCAAAAAACCATCCCTTGACGTCTCCATTTCTGTCCCATGCTGCTTGTGGCCAAATCCCTTGGCAGCAAGGAGGCCCAGGGCATGGCTTGCCGCGTGCCACTGCGGTGCCTGGTCCTGTCATGGACCCCATGGCAGAGGGGAGCATGTGTTTCACTGCAGATGGAGGAAAAACTTGGCTTTGTTTGGAAAATGAATGGCTGGAAAGACACGGCTGAGTTGGAAACATCACCCAGCTTGGGCAGAGCCTGGGGGTATTGGAGTGACAAAGTTCCAGGTTGTTTCTTGCAGGTTGAATGCTGCAGAGCAACACGGCGTGGCACGTGGCCACCACAGGTGCTGGTCACCCAGGCCGCGTGGCCCTGCGCTGACCGTGCTCTGGAGCAGCTGGTGCAGAGAAACCCCAGGGGTGTGAGGATCCTGGAACTGCTGCGCTGGGCATCCCGTGGGTATGCTGCCCGGCCCCGAGCTGGGACCGGAGGAGATGGGCCACGCGAGGCCGCACGGCGCTAGGGCAACCCATCAGCTTTAGCTTTGAACTGTGTCTAACCAGGCTGAGTTTTTGGTTTTAAGGGTTGGCGCAGGGCTGCCGTGGTCAGACTCCGGGTGCTTTAGGGAGACTGAAGAGAACGACGAGGGCTCCTGGTTTTGGTGGAGTCGTGCCTTCTTTTTCCAGAATTTCTTTTGGGGGCTTTGGGAGTGAGAGCTTTTCCCTGCGTGCCGCTGGCACGTCTGTGGGTAGCAGGTTGGGGCTCCCAGAGGCACTGGAAGTGGGGGCTGAGGCGGGTTGAGGGTCTGACCGCGGGGGCGGCCGTGCTGCGACAAAAGGGTTGGTTCGGAGCGCGGAGAGCTGCTGCTGGTGAGCTGAGGACCACAGAGGCATCCAGCACAGGGACAGCACGGAGTAAGATGCAATCTTCCTTTTTCCCTTCTTTTTCTTGTTTTCCCTCTTTTCCTGATGAGGTGTTTCAGCTGGGGAGCCCTCTCCTGTGCCCCCAAAGCAGGGGCAGGCTGTCACGCAGACGGGGGGCAGCCCTGTGTGAGGGGAGCTGCCGGGGCCTGGCATATCCCGAGACCTTCTTGGGCCCCTCCTGGGGGGGAAAGCAGCACCCTGAGTTTTGCCTGCAGGCCCGTGGGAGAGGACATACTGGATTTTAATCACTTGGG
Organism: Ardeotis arabs; assembly: GCA_011801015.1. Classification (NCBI taxonomy): domain Eukaryota; kingdom Metazoa; phylum Chordata; class Aves; order Otidiformes; family Otididae; genus Ardeotis; species Ardeotis arabs. The sequence goes on from JAAGAY010147622.1 coordinate 44,741, forward strand.
GGTTGCACAATGCCAAGCTGCACCGCTGCGCTCTCCCTGCCTCCGGCAGCCTAGCGATGACAGTGTCCGAGGCAGTGCCCCGAGACTCGCGCCCGAAGGGACTGGTCTCTGCCCCCAGGGACTGGTCTCTGCCCCAGTTAGTTCATCTGCAGTTCTGCGATGTCTGCGGTCAGGGTGGTTGGACCTGAGAAACCAGCAGGGAGCCCGGGTTTGCCGTTGCGCTGCCGTGATGCTCCCTGTGACGCCCACCCATTGCTTTCGCGAGCATCGGGTGGTGGGAGATACTGCAGCACAAGGGTGAAGCAGACGCAGCGGTTGGGGCTCCTCAGCATTTCGGAGGTGCTGGTGGAGGCTTCCTGGCCTCTGCCTGTCACTGGATGGGAAAGTGAAGCTGCCGGGCCCCACGCGTAACGTGCTGCTGTGTCCTGCCCCACGCAGAAGCGTGGCGGAGGGACAGCCCCCGCTCGCCCAGAGGTGCGTCGTGGCTGAGATGACGTTCACAGAAATGTGATGAGCCAACCTCTCCGCAGTGTGTTTCAAGCTTTTTGCCCACTTTGGGATGTTCAGGGCTTTGGGGGCTGCTTGACCCTTCAGCGTAAGACGCCCTGCGTGTGCGTACGTCGGTGCGCAGCGTTGGTACCCACCGGAGATGAACCGAACGGCCTGTTCTGTCGCATGCCCTTGTGATGCCGGTTTTTAGGTATTTGACGTGAAGATCCATTGACCCAAGTGCCCTGTGCTCCACTCCATCTCCTCTCCCGCGGTGGCTGGTAACTGGTGAAGAGGTTTCCTGGGCTGACTCAGCTCACCCCATTACTGGGCAGCGTGGGTGGACTGGGTTGTTGTTTGGTTCGCACCAGGCCAGCTCAGCTGACTCATTCCAGGGCCGCACAGCACGTTTCTGCTGGTTGGTGTTCTGCCTTTGCTGTTCCAAAGGGTACAGTGCCTGTTTCCAGGTGAGCAGCTGCCCAGAAACTTCCTCAGGGTTTCCTTGTCCTGTGCCGGCAGCGAGGCAGAGGCGGGAGCAGGGCGTCGGCTGGGAGGAGCTGGTGTGGGCAGAGGCGCGGGATGCTGGCGGGGTCTCCCACCCCCTTCCCTCGTTTTTCCCCAGCAGCAGAAACCTTGGGTGCACCGTGCAAGGCTGCAGGGTCGGGCGTGGACCGTGTGCTCGCAGCGTGAGCTCGTAACGTGGGTGTGCGGAAGAGAGGTCCAGAGCAGCGAGGTTCCTCGGGGCTCGTGTGGACTGAGCTGCAGCGTTGCAGCTCGCGCTGGAAGAAGTCCTCTCCTGGGACAATACACGGCTGCTCCGCGAGGCCGCGGCAGCCCCACCAGCCTCCCTGCTCTGCCGGGGACTGCCGGCATCGCTGAGGAGCTGGCGCCTGTCTCCCGGCAGCCCTGTGACCAGGGGTCTCTCACCGCCGGCCGTGCGGCGAGGGGCTGAGCGGGGCGAGCAGAGACCCGCAGGCGTGTGGCAGCGGCGATCACCTCAGGCGAAGTCTCCATGTGCGACTTCTCATTTTGGTGGCGCTGACCCTCTCCGTAATCGTCTTTGTTCTGCCCGATGGGGGCTTTAAATATTTTGGCTGATACTGTGAAGGGTACGATGTGATCTGGTTTGTCTTTTTATTTTCCTGAAATAAGCCTTGCTTTTCCCTGGGGTGTTATTTGGGTTCTGTACTCTGGTTGGCAGTCCTCAAGGTTTTAATTTTCCAACCAGCATTTGGAAGTTTGAGAGGTTTGTTTTTACTTTGTTTTAATTAAATTGCTATAACCTGGGGGAAATCTTTCGGCTTAATTTAAACGGAAAGCCTTATGCTGAGTAAATCCAGCATCCCGTCTATCTGACGATTGCGTTGTTCGGAGTTTTGACATGAAAAGTTAAAATTTGACTCTAGGCTGGAAAGTTTGCAATCACTGACTGCAGCAGGCACGGCCAGCTCTGTGTCGTAAGAGGATTACGTTAATCTATTGTTTGGGAAAGAAGCTGGGATTTCATAGACGCTATTTTGATGCAGAAATGGGATAATTACTGGGTGAGAGGAGAGAAGAAAGAGGTTGGAAGCAGAAATGTCCTCCCCTGGTGCGTGTGAGTGTCTGTGGTCAGACCCTTGGGCCGCGGGCCTCGTGTGGCCCCGTACTCCCCTGAGGAGCGCAGCGCGTATTTGGGGAGTGGGAAGGATGCGGGTTCCCCTGGGATCTGAGCACCGTCTCCTCCCGGGCAGTGCCGTACCGGATGGGTCTGTGCCGGATCAAACGGGCCAGGCGGTTTGGGTCACGAAGGCTGGGGAGGGGAGCTGCTCGGGAGCGCGCTGCAGCATCCGTGGGATCGGCGGAAGGACCCCACGCGGGTCGGGGGAAGCTCCAGGTCCCGGGTGAGCGATTTCCCGGAGGGGCTGGAGTTCCCCTCGCAGCAGGCTGTGCAGGGCGCTTGGAGGGAGCCGCTCGGGGGCTCATCCTGCTCTTTCTGGCACATCTGAAGGTGACCTGCCTCGCCTGGCAGCTAATTGCAATTTTGCCCTAATTAACTGCCCCACAGCCGCTGCCTGCTGCCTCCTTGCCCCAGTGAGCCCCTGGGAGCGGTCACCCCGCAGCCCGGCTTTGGCTTGGGCACCATCCATCCGTCACAGGCATTTTAGGAGGCAGCAAGGAAAGCGGCCGGGGGAAGGAAGCGGCAGAAGCATGGGGAGCAGCCGCTGCAGTGGGTACGGGATCGGGAGGAGCAGGGAGAGCACAACACGAAGTGAGAACCACGCAGCCGGGATGTCTTCGCACCCCAGGCTGGCAGCTGGCACAACCTTCCCATCCCTTTCTGCATCTCCTGGATGCACTGCAAATCCTGGTGCTTCTCAGGAGGGAGATGTCCGTGAGCGCCCTGGGGTGCCGTAGGGACTGTGTGCTGCTGAGGAAACCCTTGCAACAACGCCCCGAGGTCTGACGGGGAGACAGGCTGCTTGTGGGGAGCCAGGCGCAGGAGGGGCTGCTCCTCTCCAGAGGTGGGACAGGCAGGAACACGCACTGTGAGCGCGGGCGGCCGTATCGATCATAGTCCCGCCGCTCTCCCAGCCTGGAGACTGCTCGCTCCGTATTGATTATTGCTTCTTCTAAAGACTGACGAAGTTTGCTGGGCTGTAATTGCAAGAATTATTCTTCTTTCCATTTTCTGAAATTCTTCATCGTGTTAATGAGTTTTCCAATTTTTGCTCAGGGTTTTGCTGGGGCTGGTTTTTAGGGGAAAAAGAACAACAGCTGAGTGCTGAGCGGTTGAGGCTGAGGGCCTGGTTGAGGACGTGGGGATGGGATGTGCCCTTTTTGCCCTACTTGGGCAGACTCTGGGGGTTTTGCCTGGAAGGGTTGCGTGGGTTTTGGGTGGATCTCCAGCAGCGGTGCGGGACAGAGCCACGCTGCTCAGGTGCGGGCATGGCGTGGCAGTGGCAGCACCGCTCGCCTGCCAGACAGCCCTGCCAGCTCCAAACGTCCGCAAATTATTCTGCTTTTGTTTCTCCTCTTGCTGTGTTTCCTCCCATCGTATCACTGTTGATGCTTTGTACTTCCTTCAGTCCTTTTGAACTCACCAAACTGTTTGCTAGGAGGGACCAACCAATTTTCTCTCTCTTTTTTCCCCTCTTAGCAAGCCTATGAAAGCCCCTATGACTCCTTCAGCTGCCGCTGCTGCTGGCTGCTTTTTCCTGCCCTTATCTTTCCCCTGCAAGCCTGAGCCAGGTTTTTGTGCTGCCGTCAAGGCGCGGGCACCGGGGGTGTCCCTGCTTTGGGAGGTAATTGTCCCTGCGTGCGCTGTCATTTAACCGCCCGGTGTTGCACGCGGGGAGAAGCTTTTGAAGTGGGATGAAATAACTTGGCGGTTCCTGTTGGGTTAAAAAGGGAATTGGATTTCACAAGCGTGCACATCCCATGCTGCTCTGACAAGTGACAGAGTCGCTGCAGGTGACCGGATCAGCACCGGCATCCCTGCGGCGCGGGCTGCGGCTGCCTCCCCGCTGCCCAACTGATGGGCTCTTGGTGGTGATCGCACCTCTGCGTCCCCGGCGCTTCTCTGTGAAGGCAAACGGTGAGCTAAACTCCAGTGAACACTCACCCTTCACCCTGTGGGGCGAGGAGTTGGGTGCTGCGGTCCCCGCTCTTCCAGAGGCAGGGATTTTGCCGGGCTGGAAGCCCATTGCTGGCACCCAGGGCTGTGTTTAGAGGTCGGATGCTGCAGTGCATCCCAGCTCTTTGATGTGGCTTATGCCTGCCCTTCTCTGCGGTAGCGCACAGGAGAGCGGCCCATTGAAGCCTCTCCCTGTGTAATTCAGTGCTGCTGGCAAGAATGAGGATGTTTTAACGGTAACTCGGGCTGCACATCTGGATTTGCTGCTGGAATGAGAGTAATTGTGCCAAATTAGGAAATTGATGCGACTGGTTTACGCTGGGTGTCAGCACGGAAATCTGTGTGTGACGCGGTCTAGCTGACAATGACCACGGAGTGCCTAGTTAGACGGAAATTATGGTGCCTCTCGTACGCTCTGCTTTTCGTTACAGCTGTACTAACGTGGAGCGCTGCCGTAGGGCTTCACAGCCCTGCCCGCGAGCGCGCGTTCCTCCCCCGGCCGCGCCGTTCGGAGGTGCCTGCGGAAGTCTCCGGCCTGTGGGCAACAGCGAGGACCTGCAGTTCGCTGTGCCACCATGGCCTCGCGTTTGCAGGCGTGTTGGCTTGACTTAGGCCACAGGGATGGTGCAAAAGCAAACCAAACCAAACCAAAATATCTTGTATTTGTAACTGTAAGTCCCCTTGAGTAGTTTTCTGCCCCAGAACTGGTTTTAGCAGAGGTCTGTGTGTCTCATTTCGTGCTCTTCTGTCCCCGAGGCTCGTTGGCGTTGCTGTGGACGAGCGCTGCGGCTGGCTGCGAGGATGCTCAGGAGGCCAAGCTCAGGGGGCTGGCAGCGTGCCCCGGCTGGGGTCCCTGCAGGCAGAGGAGGGGTGGGCTCGCTGGCTCTCCTGCGGGGAGGCAGCCCTCCAGCCTGGCCCGCTGCACCCCGTTGTCCGGCTGTGACGGGTTTGGGGCTTCACCAGCACCCAAGAAGCCAAGTGCCAGCGCTGCACAGGCAGCGTGCGGGGCGAGGGAGGGAGCACGGTGCCACACGTCGGGTGCTGGCCGCCTGAGCTGTCACAGCACGGTTTGGTCAAAGGCTGCCCGCACCGAGGGACCGCCAAAATGCTTGTAGCCATGCTTGGCCAGCTTCCTGGGAGGTGACTCCAGGCTGAAGCTTGGTTTTTGGTAAGCCTAGCAGCTCTGTTGCTGCATCTTGACCCAACGGCTGGGGTTTTATATATTTTTTCATGTTTTTATATATTTTATTTTCATATTCATATTTCATATTTTTATTTCATCACATACATGATGCACTGTGTTACACTGATAACTGTCTTCTGCTCCAGCCACAAATAGGATGCAGAATTATTTTAACCTTATGAAGACCTGGATGACTTGGGACCTTGGAGCTCTGGTGTAACTCCGTAATGTTCTAACAGAGGGATGTGTGTGCTTTTTGGCCTTTTGGGGACATTTAAAAGTTGCTAGTGGTCTCTTGTGTAGCTGTTTCTTAGGTCACATTCTACTTGAATGTACCATGTTTCTTTGTGTGCGCGTGGTGATAATTGGTTTTGTTCATCTTGTGAAATAATGCATTCCCCTTTTATTTTTATAACCATCCCGCAGTGTGTGATGGCACCCTGGTACGCTGCGTTAGCTGGCTGTGAGAGATGGAGGCTCGGTCACTGGGTGTACTTAAAAACAGGGTGGAAGAATTTTTGTTTCCTAAGCCCCAAGTGTTACCAGAGCTTACCTTGCTCTCTTAAAAATGGTGATCATCACAATTCTTCATCGCTGGCTTCATTCATTCACCTGAGGCTTGATAGGGAGCTGATGCCTGACATCTGTGGCCAATTTTCAGCAGTTTGGAAAATTCCTGCCCAAAAAACCTTTGAAGACCCCATGGTGGTTTCAGCTGAGTTCCCAGGTGACTGGGAGCAGCTGGTTCCCCCAGGTGGCACTCAGAGGCAGCTGATGAGGAATCCTCTCCAACCTGACCTGCAGGCACAGCTCTTCCCTGGTCATCAGGAAGCTTCCCCTCTCTGGTTTTGGGGTCTCAGCGATCTTTTTCCCTCTGAGAGAGAGAGGCTCCTCCCAGTATGTCTTACCTGCTTCCCCCAGACGCTGGGAGGTCTGGTGCTTGTGAGCACCATCTGTGCTGTCCTGGGGAGCGCGATAAGCTGCTAACAGCAAAGCTGAAGGACAGCAGCGATGGGCTCTGCGTGGGCTGGTGGGTGGCTCTCAGGGATGCAGCTCCCTGGAGATCAGGTGTGTTTAACCGGTGCTGAGCAGCCTTGGCATGGAGGAGTGAAACCAAAGCCCTGGAGAAACAGGGATGGAGTCCTCCGGCACCGTAGGAGTGGAGGGAGAAGCTGCCAGCTCTGAAAAATGCCCTTTTCCTCCTTCCCAAGCCATGTTTGAGATGTGTAATCGGAATAAAAGCGGCCTGGGAAAGCCACGAAGACGCAACAAGATATGGTTTGCTCACCCAGGGCTCGGGAGCACGGTGACTGGGGCTGCGAGGAGTCTCCAGTGTCATCGTCCAGTGTGGGCAGCTTGTGTCACTGCGCTGGCTGGGCAGGGGACCTGGCAGAGATGCTCTCCAGTCCACTGCTCCTGGGCAGCCCTATGAAGCCAAAAAAGCTAAAATAAAAGAAACTTAATAGTCCATGTAACTCTTAAGCAGGTATTTTTTATTACAGCGCCGGGCACACGGGGGATTGCTCCTCCAAACGTGTGCAACGCGTTAAGGAACAGGTACAGTATTTATGCATCATAGACATGCATATTCATAGAATTCCCACGGACTTGGTTATATATTAATTAGGTTTCTGAGAAATCATTATCTTAAATTTTCCTCCCAGGACAGGTTGTTCCCCGGTCTCTGCGTCCATCTCGTGTCTGTGCTCAGGAGTCACAGTCTCTCTGGTGGTCGTTCTCTCCTCCTTATCACTGTGTCCAGCTGCTTGGGTTCAGACTCTGTCCTGCTTTGTTCTGGCAGCCAGGGTGGTTTCTTGCTGACTGATCTTTGCTGGTTCCCAATTTCCTTGGTTATTCCACCCTAGCAGTTGGTTCTAAACTTCTTAAGTCCCCTTATCTTGGTTTCAGCCAGTGTGTCTGTACCCCCTCAGGGTGTTCCCATCTGACTTATCTTAGCTCTTGCTAGAGCATCCTGAAAGTATCTTGGTAGGTTAAGTTTATGACTCTACTGTTCTTTCTCTCAGGGTTAGTAAATCATTGATCACTATTTATCAGCTTGATTCCTCAGTATTAACCCCTTCTTTCACCTAGGACTTGTGATGTTTGGGGTTGCTGTGAGGTGGCTGTTACGGCTTCTGCCTGAAAAAGTGTTGCTGGTGGGACTGGTGCCGGTTCCCGTGTCTGTGGTGGCTTCACTGGGGAGTTTTGAAACGGGAAATGCTGGTCTCTACGGCCCGAACGCACCTCTGTGCAGGAATGTGTGAGGCAGCGCCAGACAGCTACGTGGCTGTCTTTATGACTTGGGTTTTTTTTTAATTTTTCCTCCAAAACGTCTGCAGACAGAGGTGTGAGATGCCTGTACACATCTTGTGATGGCTGCGCGGGGGTAGTGGTGCCTATGGCAGGGCTTGACGTTACCCCGACACAGGAAGAGGTCCCAGCGCTGTGTGGATGTTGGTTGCTGCTTTCGCAGTCTCCTCCGCAGCTCCTCTTAAAAATCAGTTTGTGTCTCCTGCAAATTAAAGTGCTGTTTCACTCATAAAGTGTTTCGTTCTGCTGTTAAGTGGCAGTGGGAAGCTGACTTTCGCATCACTGAGTGCCTGGCTACCAACCCCGGCGCAGCAGATTGTTAATGTGAGATGAGGGAGATTTCAGCCGCGTCTCAGCAGCTTGCCCTGCCGCCTAACGAGAGGCACGGAGCTCCTCTGGGAGACACTGGTGTGACAGCCCTGCCCTGACCGGCTGACCGCGGTGTTCCCTGGGCAGGGAAGGGCGCGAGGGCTGATCCTGTGCCTCGGAGGAAAGGACGCAGCCTTTCCCTTGGCCCAAGTCACCAGAGGAAAGCTGGAAACAAAGCACAGAGGAGAGACGTGGGAGCTGGTGCTGCTTCTGCCCCAGTGCTGGCTGGGCTTTCAGGCAGGCGGGTCCCTGGTGAGCCTGGTGCAGGGGACTGGGATGCACTGGGGCAGCAGTCCCCTCCGGAGTACCACTTGTTGCTCACGGATGGAGGTGTTTATGGAGTTGTCTGAGCTTTCAGGCGTTGGTACCTCGAGTCCCACTGCCCCCAACTACTCCGACAGGAGGTTGCACGAAGGCAGCGGTTCCTCCCGGTTGTTCTCCCAGTGCCCGTGCTGCTGTTCTGGCCCAGTAACCTTCGCAGCCGTGCAGGAGGCCTGGCTGTCCTGCAAAAAGCTGTGACTCCTGCCTTCCCTCAGGAAAGGCTGAAATGTGGGGTGTCCCTGGCCGCAGGGGTGTCCCCCACGAAGCCGAGCTGCTGGGGAGGACTGGTTTGCCCCTTGGAGTGTGTCCATCAGTCTGTCTGCCTGCCTAATCCCCCTGCTGCTTTTTCTACACTCTTCCAAATTGCCCTTTTGTCCCCAAACAATTCCGCTTTACAAATGCCGAGGGAGGACCCCCGGGGCGGCATTGCCGCTCCGGTGCCGGGGAGGAAGAGGAGAGAGGGGTTCCAGTTAACCTCCCTCATCCTCTCCTGTTGGCTCTGCACGGCTCAGGAGCAGACAGCATCGTCTCTCCGGTACCGGCAGAGGTGTCCGTGTGCCTCAACCCCTGCAAGGGCTGCCGTTCCGCCTGGCCCCCGTGGCGGGGAATCAGGCGTTGTCCCCCTCCGGCTCCCGCTCGGCCGCTTTTCCCCCACCTCTGCAGTGCCCATCGCTCCCCTCCGGCTCCTCTGACCTCCTTCGGCGGGTTGCGTTTCACGGCGACCGGTAACGGGGAGCCGAGGGGCGATAAGCGGGGTGGCAGAGTTACCGGCTGGCGCTGCGCCCGACGCAGCCGGCGAGCGGCTGCTGGCACAGCCCTCTCTGCCCCAACGCGCTGGTTTTTAGGAAGCGGCCCGGACCCCTCCCCGGCAGCAGTGGAGCCCAGCGGAGCAAGAAGGTGGGAGGCAAGGGGGTGGCTGTGCGGAGCAGCAGGTACACAGCTTTGTTTTCCCCAGCTCCCCCCTCCCGATGTGCGAGCGGGAGGCAGAAGGCGCTGGGGGAGCGGAGGGGCTGGCGGGGTCCCCCGTGGCCGTGGGTCCCCTGTGGCCGTGGGTCCCCCGCCAGTGCATCACCAGCCCCTCGCTTTGTGCGCAGGATTTCGCTGTTTTTCTGGGATGAGTGTCAGCGCCCAGAGCGGGGAGGCAGGGAGCAGGGATGCTTCAAACAAATTAAAACCGCCCCCCTCCGAGAACCCCAGGCGGGGACGGTGACGGTTGGTGACAATTACTCTGAGGGTGATGGGGGTGGGTGGCCGCCCGGGTGGCCGTGGGCTGCGGGGCGTACCCGGCTGCTCCACGCATTTAATTCGGAGCGGGAAGCTGATCCAGAGCTGGAGGAAAAGGAAGAAAATAAGGGAGGAGGGAAGCGGGGCTCGGTGAGGCGCCCGGCGGCTTTTCGGCGGCGGGTGGTCGTCCCTGGTTGTGAGCAGGCTGCTTGCAGCTGCTGGCTCTGAGCGGGGAAATAGCGATGGATACTTTTTTGTTTATTTTTGAACATGGCATCCACACCGGAGGGAGCGAGAGGACGTGCAGGTAGCTTGCTGCTCTGCCAGTTACCGCTGGTTTGCATTGCTGTCTCCTCGAGGGTCTCTCGCCGCGGCTGAGTCGCGGGCAGACCCCCCTTCCCCTGGATGTGCTTCACTGCCTTAATCTGCCTTTGCTCCATGGGGCTGGAGCGCGATTTTTTTTTTTTTGAAGCCCTTGTTTTTCCTCCTCCCAGCTGGCGTCAGGCACTGAGGACGAAGAGACGAGTGCTCCCGAGCAGGAGAGGCTTGGCAGTCGGGTCTCCTTTCGGGCTGGCCGCATCCCTGTGACCGCTGCGTGCCAAGGAAGGGCTCTGCTGGTGCTCGGGGAGCGGAGCCCGCCGGGTGACCGCTCACCGCATCAGGCTCGCGTGCTTGCGACGTCTGTCCCTCTCCTTACGCTCAGGTGTTCGGTGACAGGCTGGAAAATCGCGTTAGGTGGGTGCTGCTGGAGACTAAGGGATGCCTTCCGCGTTGGAAAACAGGGCGGGAGGAAGGCTGGTGAACTCTCAATAGCTGCGAGAGCAAGCGAGGCTCCTCTCCACCCATTGCGCTGGTCTCCGTGTGCCGTAAGAACGGACTCTTTGGAAATTCATCTGAACAGCGGATTTCTCGGGGTTTCTCATCTCCTTCTGATCCAGACAGCGTCCCCTCGCCCGGCTGAGGGCTACCACAGCCACCCTGGGCCAGCTCGCTCACCTGCTAAGGGGCCACTTGCCGTGGGGGCTCGCAGACCTGTGCCGTCGCTGCTGAGGGATCCTTTCCAGTGGGCGTTATTTTTATTTTTTCCCCCCTCTCAATTCAGCTCTGCAGCATCGCAATAAGTGTGCAGATGCCAGCTGCTCTCGTGCAGCCCGGCGCCTGCGGTTGGCTCAGGGACACGGGGCTTCCTACCCTCAAAACCTGAGGGATCGACGTGGAGCGCGCTGTGGACTGTCCAACAAGTAATTCCTGGCAAAACTTCTCCTCTCTTGTGCTGTCTCCGGCTTGCAGTGCTCCCCTCTCAGTCCAGTGGGCTGACAGAGCGCGCGGGGCAGCGGGCGCAGCCGGGGTGTAGCATGCGTGAGCGTGCGGTGGGACTGGCGCCCAGGGACGCAGGCGGGCGCGCAGTCGGACGCCCCGGGGGCCATGGCTTCGTTCGGGAAGCTGACGGAGTACTTCAGCCTGAGGAAATCGAGGACGGAGCTGCGCTCCAGGTGGCGGGGCCGGCGGAGCGGGAGCTGTTGCTGTAGTGTCACCGAGTGCAGGTATGGGGTGGCAGTGGCCTGTCTGTCCTGGTGCCTCTGTGTGTGCCCGGGGGGCTGTGGGGTGGGAGATGCAGTCCTTGGTGCTTTGCTTTGCCTTGACCTCTCCTGGGGCTGGGAGCAAGCCGAGGGCTCTGGGAGCATCACCTCCATCCTTTCTGGGGCTCCTGAGCAGCCCATTGCTGTGGGACATCTCCAGCAGGCTCCGTGCCCCCGTGTCCGCCCCCCTGCCCGGGGCACAGCGCAGATGTCAGCGGTACGTCTCGGACGTCTGCTAGGTGACAGGGGGCACGTGTGCCTGCTTGCCTCCATCCTCTGCCTTCTGTGTTGCGCCGCTGCGCTGTCTCCCCGTTCTGGTAGTGAGGTTGTCGTACTGCAGCTGTCCTTCCCTCCCTCTGCCCCTCGTGCTGCCGCCTGCGAAGTCCCCGACGGCACAGGCAGGCAGCGGTGGCTTCACGGGTGGAGCTGAAAGCCCGTGTGTGCAGGATGGAGCCTCCTGGTACCGGCGGCCGGGCAGCGAGGAGCTGTGTCTCTGTTGTGCGTGGGGACAGGGTGAAATGGCGACGGGGCTCCTCTGGGCAGAGGGGCGACAGGGTTCATCCTCAGCTCGTTTGGGGTGCGGATTGATAAGGGGAACGCGCTGGGGATGGGGAGGGGTGGCGCTGGGCTGACTGGGAATCCCCTGGAAGCGTGCCGCCGTCGGGGTGCTCAGGGTCACGGCGGGAGGCGGCAAGGCCAGCCCCAGCTGTAGGGTGCACACATCCTTGTTGTGCAGCGTAAATACAGTTCACAGAATGACAGAAGGGTTTGGGTGGGAAGGGAGTGCCAGTCCAGCCCCCTGCCAGGAGCAGGGACATCTCCAACCAGATCAGGTTGCTCAGAGCCCTGGCCAACCTGGCCTGGAATGTTTCCAGGGATGGGGCACCCACCACCTCTCTGGGCAGATGCCCTATCCCTGGAAACATTCCAGTTACGGCAGTTCAGTTATTGTAATTAAGAAAACTGATCTGTGCCTGAGTGACTTCTCTCTCTCCTTGGATGTGAGGAGCAGCTCGTAGGACGTGGTGGCACTTAGTGCTGCTCTGGCCTTTTCCCCTTTCCACCTTTTCGTGGTGGGGCAGAGGGTTACCAGCCTGAGCCGCGTGTGTCCCCACACGCTCCCACTGACCTGCACACGGAGCCTCCCTGCCTCTGGAGGGGCGCAGGTCCATGTGGGAACACATGGAGGGGAAAAGGCACTGAGATATCCACTCAGCTCCTTCCCTGGTTCCTGAGCATCTCCTACTCTGTGGAGATCATTGAAGTATCTGCAGGCTAAAAAGAAGTTGGAGGTCTGTTGCTGGGGCCCCCTCCCAGTGCTCCCAGCATTGCTGCTGAGATGGTGAGACGTGACGTGCTGTGGTTGTCTCCTCTCCTCGCTCAGTGGCTACAGGAGATGGTTGCCTCTTCCCCGCTCGCTTAAAGCACGGCAGGGTTTCTCCAGAAACGCAGACACATAACGTGGCTGAGCCCGGGGCTTTGCTCTGCTCTCTTTGGGCATTGTGGACAGAAGCCCTGGTGTCTGTGCTCAGGTTTTTGCCGTGCCGGCGCGGAGCTGGGCGTGAGGAAGGCCGGTTCTCCAGGCGCTGCTGAACGTGGCACGTCCCTGGGGTTTGCTGGTGTGCAGGCGAGTGCCGCATGGGGAGCGCGCAGGTGCCGCGTCTCAGGCACAAGGGAGATGAGGAGATGTTCCTGGGGCCCCACAGCCTTTCGATCCCCTGTGCACAGGGTGCTGCGGTCCTGGACCTTGTGTTTTGGGGTGACCTGGTGGTTTCCCACGTAATGAGAGACGTCACAGTGCCTTCCTGGCTCTGGGGCATCAGTCACAGAAGTGGCGTTGCTGGCGTGTGGCTCACGTACCAAGTTTCCTGGGGGGATGTTGGCTATGGACACGTTTGAGCGCTTCCCTCGCGCAGGAGCGCGGCTCACTGTGTGTCAGCCCCGGCCGTCAGCAGCCGCACGCCGGAGCTCTGCTCTGTGTGGGGCTGGTGGACGTGGTTCCCCTGAGCAGAGGTTTCTCCACGCGCCTGGGTGGCACCAGCCTGGCCAAGCTCAAGGTGCTGAGAGCCGCGCTCTCCCTGCCCCTTAACGTGTTTTTCCCCCTGCGCCGGGCGGCTCCTCCGAGCACATCGCCGGTGTTCCCAGTGCCCCTGACCACAGCGCGGAGCTCCAGGGCACCTGCAGGTGCTGAGCCTGTTCCCTTGATTGTGCACGGATGATTGTGGAAGTAAAAATAAGCGTTGATTGAAGCATGGGGTGCTGCTGAAATCAGTGTCGCTTTTCACCCCAGCTACTTGAGGGTTTGCCTAGTCTCCCCCCACCGCGATGCCTGTACGTTGGGCAGCCCCAGCTGAGACCACTGACCCGAGCTGGACTGGCTGCTGGCACCCAGAAAGCCAAACGCTTCGTGGCTGGGATCTGAAAGCAAGCGAAAGGCAGCTGCTGCCCTGCCTGACCCTGTCCTTTCTCTAAACAGTGCTTTTTCTAGCTCTGGTGACCAGCTTTCTGGTTTTATTTCATTTCTTCATGCTCATGTGAGCAAACAAAGCGAGGAAATAAGGTGCTCAGACCCCACGTGTGCGTGGAGGTACTGGAGATCCTGCATCCCCAGCTCAGCGGTGTGGTGTCTGACAGACCCCGGCTGCGGCGCTGGCCTTGGCACGGCTCAGGGCGACTGGGCTCCCGCTGCGCTCGCCAGAGCCCTGTCGTCCCCTGGGACGGCAGCGAACACGCGTGGGCAGGTCCTCAGTAAGGAGGATGCTCTGACTGCAGTTATTAAATTCTAAAAATAGCGGTCCCACGCGTTCTCACAAGCACCTAATGGGTATTAGTAGGTGTGTTCTGGTTTTAAGTAAAGCACCTGCATTTTTAAACTACGCCCCCAGATAAAGCAGCGCGTACGAGGGGGGGTCACTGTCTCTGCTGGGTTTGGAATTTGTGGGCTCAAATTGTGTGGAGAAGAGGAGCCCAGCAGTGGCATCATCTCTCCTCACGTTCAGGTGCTGTTGGCCAAACGCGGTGTTCGCAGGAGCTCTTCGGCCTCTGACGCGCCCCGTGCCCTCCTGCTCTGCCGTGCCCCGTGGCACAGGGCTGTGTGGCGGCTGCCCCACCTTATTAAACCGGTGGGACAGGCAGATCTCCAGGGTTGGAGATGCTCCAGCTGTGTCAAGCTGGGGGTCGGCGTCCCCAGCCTGCGGCTGCTGCTGGTGGCAGTGATTGAGCGTAGACGTCCCAGCCGGAGCCCATCAGGAGAAGTGTGGAAGCGATTTATTCGCAGTAACTTTTTTTCTGATCTAGCAGAAGCGCTGATGGATGAACCAAAGGCTCAGCCTGACTGGCGCGGAGCCGCCCTGCTTTGCGCGGGACGAAGGCCTGGATCACCGCGGGGCTGGTTTCCCTGCAGCGCTGGGTGCGGGTGCCCGTCCGTGAGCAGCGTGCAGGAGGGGCCGGAGGCGCTCACTGAGGGTTGGGGGTTTTGTTCTGTGTTTTGTCTCACGGTGCCAGCCGCGAGGTGCTCACCCCCAGCGCTCCGCGTGTTGGCAGGAGAGATGGAGAAGATCTGCTTCCGGCACGGAGGAGTGATGACGGGAAAGGGCAGGTTATATCATAGAATCATAGAATCATAGAATGGTTAGGGTTGAAAGGGACCTTCAAAGCCCATCCAGTCCAACCCCCCTGCCAGGAGCAGGGACATCTCCAACCAGATCAGGTTGCTCACAGCCCCGGCCAACCTGGCCTGGAATGTTTCCAGGGATGGGACATCCACCGCCTCTCTGGGCAACCTGTTCCAGTGTTCTACAACTCTCATCGTGAGAATTTTTTTCCTAATATCCAATCTAAATCTACCTCCCTCTGTTTTAAACCCATGACCCCTCGTCCTATCACAACAGGCCCTACTGAACAGCCTCTCCCCATCTTTCTTGTAGGCCCCCTTTAGGCACTGGAAGGCCGCTCTCAGGTCTCCCTGGAGCCCCAACTCTCTCAGCCTTTCTTCATAGGAGAGCTGCTCCATCCCTCTTATCATCTTTGTGTGGAATAGCTTCTCTCTTTAGTGAGCTATTTTTAAACTGAAGGGTCTGGACAACTCATTTTGGGTTCCTGCAGCTTTTGAAAGAGGATCAGAAAATCGAGGAAGGCTGTTGTCTTGTAACTGGGCTGAGCAAGCGGCCCGGCTCTGCTGTGAGCATGCCGGGGAAGGGTCCAGGGCGAGGTGGACTTTTCAGAAGCCGGCTGGCACCTTTCCCGGCTGCTGCTTTCAGCTAAGGCTGCTCAGCGGCGACCTGGCCTGGCAGGGCCCTGGGCTGAGATCCCGGGCACTTGCAGCGATACTGGGAGGATGGGGATCCCGTTCTAGGAGGATGGGATCCGGTTCTGGGAGGATGGGGATCTGGTGAGAGGTTCGGATGCTCCTCGCTGTGTGGTTTGATGGCTCCAAGGCGGCTGAGCGGGGAGGGGTAGCGGGCAATGTTTTCCTGGCAGGGTTGTGCTTGGTTGTTTTTGGGTGCTTAAAAATATCTCGTCAGCTCTGACAGCACGTCTGTGTTCATGCACGTGGTCGTGATGGGGAAGAGGAGGAACTGGCAAGTTTTGGGGCTGGAAAACTGCACTGAAGGAACAAATCCTGTGTTAGCTGCACGCAGCGTGAGGCAGATAAAAATGGCAGCAGGCCTTCCACCTCCACAGCCTTGCAAGAGTTCCCATCGCTGGAGCGTGACTGCCTCGGGCACCATCCTGAGGTGATCGCAGCAGCCCCGAGTTACAGACATCACGTCTGACACGGTGCTGGGGACTGGGCTCGCTCCTTCCGAGTGCCAGTCCGGGGGTTTTTGGTTGATGCTGGCTGTTTTAGAGACCCCTAGGAGCTGCGAGGTGGAAGGATGGAGCAAGAAGGCGGTTGGGGCGCGCAGAACGGCGACGCAGTGCCTGCAGCTCTGGGGAGCCTCTGCCTGTCTGCCGGCCTCGCTGGGTGCTCGGGGTGTCTTGTGCACCCACCCGCAGCATTTTGTCTCACAAAGGTGCACGGACCGTTTTTCCTGCAGCTTGAGCTGGTGAGCGCTTTTTAACACGTGGTAAAACTTGCTCCCAAAGGGGCAGCTCTGAGGAGCACTGTGGAGCTCTCAAACGTGTGGAAAAAACATTTGTAAAAAAATAAAATTTTTTTACGCTGAGGGTGGAGGAGCACTGGCCCAGGTTGCCCAGAGAGGTGATGGATGCCCCATCCCTGGAAACATTCCAGGCCAGGTTGGCCGGGGCTCTGAGCAACCTGATCTGGTTGGAGATGTCCCTGCTCCTGGCAGGGGGTTGGACTGGGTGGGCTTTAACGCTCCCTTCCCACCCAAACCCTTCTGTGATTCTATGCCTGATAGCTTGACTGACTTTTCCTGCTTTATTTTTGACATGTCTTGAGCAAAACTTTTCTGCTTCCAAATGGCGCGTCAATATGGAAAGATACCTGCATTTTAAAAGAGAAAACAAGTAAGGAAGTGGCAGTGTTTTGGGTCAAGTGAGAAGTTTCCATCTGAAATTCATCAGTAAGGAGATTGCAGTACTTGTGTTTCAAACTTCCCAGCACTGACACCTTCCTTGCCTGCTGGGAGTCCAGCAGGAAAATGCATGTAGGTGCGTGGATTTGCAGTTTGTTGCAACAGATCATTGTAACCTATTAAAAAAAATTTAGTGTCCGTTGCTACTGCGTGGAAGTGCTCCGTGCTGGTGCCCGACCAGGCTGAGCTGGAAATAGAGTCCTAAATCCAGTGTTAGTGACTCAGACCGCGGCGTGCGATGCAGAAGTGCCGAGCGCCCGTTAATCCCGTTAACTGGAACAGGCGGCAGACGCTCGGCATCTTCACAGTTTAACTGGTACTGTTTGCATGGCCGTGCAGGGAGAGAGGGCTTTAGGAACCGGAGCTGGGAAGTTCACCCTCTCTCAGCTGGAGAGATGCTCGGCCAGGGAGCTCGACGGTCGCAGGGCGCTCTCGAGTCCCGCTGCTGGATGGCTGCTGGCCGTCCCCCAGTGCAGCTCGTGTGCTTTTGGGTGAGGCCGCTTTGAAATCCCGAGCGCTGCTGCTGCTCTTTCCCTCCCGCTCCGGCGCGGCGCTGCGCGGTTGTGGCTGTTGGGGCGACCGGTGCCGTGCGGCTCTCGCCTGTCGCAGCTGCGCTGGTGGCGCGCGGGGAGGTGAAGGAGCGGGTCTGCCTCCCCTCTCCTCTGCGTCAGCTCTTCCCCGGGCTGCGCCGGTGCTGCGTCCCCGGTGTCACACGAAGATGACGGGCTGTCAGACGTAAGCGGGTCTGTTCTGCGAGCAGAGTGCTGGTGCCGCGGGAGGAAATGACATTTAGCTGGTGTTGCCGGATTGAGCTGCCTGGGCTTTGCGTGTTAAACCCAAAGAGGCTTTTCAGCATCGCTCTCCCCCATGGTTTGCATCCCGGCGGCTGTGGTCTGTCAGGAGGGGGCTTGGGGAGCGGCACGGAGAAGAACCCTCTCTTCCCATTGAAGCTGTGTTTGCAAGGGGCCTCTGCACCAGAACTCGGCTCATCCTGGTTCTCCACGGAGGTTTCCGTGCGACGCCTGGGCGTGGTTTCAGTTACGGCGCCCAGTTAAGATGGCCAAGTGGCATGGTTTGCGCCCACTGCTTCCCTTGAGCCTGGCTCCTGGCCTCCTCCCAATGCCCATCTCTGGGACGGAGGTGGGGTTGGCAGCTGGCTGTTTTCTGCACGAGGCGAAGCCCGGGTTAGGCGGAAGAGAGTCATCCTTTATTTTGGAATGGCAGTTGGACGGGGTGGTGGGAGGAAGGGGAAGTTATACTGGTATTAAGGGGAATTACATGTGTAGCATGACTACGGAAAACGTCTCCTTCGGCAGCAAGCCTTGGCCGGTGAGTCACGGTTGCTAGAAAGACTGTTTGATTCCCAGCTCACCGCTGTTTTGGCACTGAGTCACAGCGGGTGGGTGTGCAGGTAGGAAACAGAAGCGCCGGCAACACGCACCGGGACCCGCGCGCGGAGAGGGGGAAGGAAGTGATTTCAGACGGCGGACGGGAATTTTAACGGCTGCTAATAAAAGCGGTGGCTGGTGAGGGAAGGTCTTGGAGCGGAGATTGTCCCTGTTTGCCCTGCACGGGGCAGCCCCCGGGGTTTTTTTTTTCAAACTTCTGTGTTTTCTCCTCTAGGAATAGCTGGCAATTATACAAATTTATGCAAACTATTTTTATTTTGCATTTTTTCATGGGAAGGAATGCAGGCGGATCCAAGCAGCTCCTTCTGGTTAGCCAGCCTTGGCAGCTGCTTTGGGGGGGGGGGCACAGAGCAGAGTCCCAGCCCTTGTCCCCGCCTGAGGCAGCCCCCCGGGTGCAGGCACCACTGCCCGGAGCACCCACGTGCTTCCACGGGTGTTGGCTGCTCAGGAGGCAGCGGGACTGGTGTCTGCGCCCACCGGCTGCTCTGGGCCCTGCGCAGAATTCGGGTGACCACCTCTGCTACGTCTTTTTTTTGGCTGCAAATCCACGCTTCTGGAAAAATGGGAAAGCTGCAGCGTCTTTTTCTGTTGCTTTAAAGACCAAATGGGTAAAATGTAGGTAATGGAAGGCCTCTGTGCTGGTGCATGTTATAGAAGTCTCCAGAGATGACCTTCCAAAGGCGTTAAAACGACATCACGTTTGTATTCGCCAGGAGCAGAGGCCGGTTTTATCCCGGGCAGGTTTGCAGCTGAGGAAATGCCCTGCCTGTTGCTGGCTGGGCTGGAACCTGCTTAGGGTTTCATCCTCCCGCCATCTCCGGTGCGGCCGCTGCAGCCTGCTCCTGCACGAACCGCCCAGCAGCCGGGAGAACATTATCGGAGAACACACGCAGAAAAGATCTCCTGCGACCCAAGCGTAAAAGCAGTTCGTGCTATCGCTGCTGTTAACCCCTCGTGGGGCGGTTCGATGGGACGAGTGGCCGTGCAGGGAGGACAGGAGAGCGCAGAGGTCGCCGCGGAGAGGAGAGGCACTGGAGGAGTGGGTTTCAGCCGGCCGGTGGCGATTCACGGCCCCGGTGCCTGCATTTCGGAGCTCTGAAGCGAGCAGCAACGCTGGCTTTTAATCTCCGTCTTTTCCAGAGAAAGGTGGGAAGAGCGGGAGCTCATTCAAGCTGAGGATTTTGGGGGCTGCGTTCCCTCCTGAGGGGCAGCAGCAGGGATGTGCTTCCCCTGGCAGAGCCCGTCTCTGCCTTCCCCTGCGGCTGCTGAGCTGAAATTGCTCAGAGGGCTGGAGCTGCACCCGACCTCTTCCTCAGAGACGGGATGTGGTTGGGCTTCGCTTCCCTTGCACCCTGTGGGACAGACCTGCCCCCAGCGCTGCGGGACGGTTTCTCGCTGGCCGTGCTGGTGACGGTGTCTGGCTGGGGCCGAGGCCTCAGCCTGCCTCAGAGGAAACCCAAACCTGGGCCCGGCTGCTCCTGCCTGGCCTCCGTGCCCCGCGGCTGGGCCGCTCTCCTGAGCCTGGGGCTGATCAACGCCCTGCTGCGCAGAGAGGTGGGCTTCCTCCCGGCTGGTTTTGGGCTGTTTGCTCCTTGCTCTTTCTCAAAGACAGATAAAACACATGAACCCCCCATCCCGAGACAGCAGAGGCCAACGCGAGGAGTCCTGCCCTTGCCAAAGCTCTGCTCCTGGCTCCTCACGGCATCCGTTACTCCTTCACCGAAAGCCTTTTTTTTTTTTTTTTTAGGGATGCTCCTGCGACACCTTGGGAGCATAAAAATCTGCCTTGTTGGGCAGGCTTGTCTGTCCAGCCGTGGTGGTGACCTGCCTCTTGTGCTACCAGTGTTCGGGTGCTTCAGAGGAAAATGAAAACCCGCAGAACATATGAAATAATTCTCTTTACTGGGGTTAGCAGTCAGAGATAGGCCAGCTTTGCCATTGTTAGCCTCAAGTGCTGGAAAACTTGGTCATGCTGCAGAAATTATGGGATTTAAACAAACCGAGCGGCCCTGACAGATGTCTCCAGTGTCTTTATGCTTTCTGTGCCGGAGCACATAGCGTTCATGCCTGAAGCGTCTCCCCGGTGTTTGTCAGGAGCAGCAGCGTCCTTTCCAAGATGATCTCAGCTGCTCTTTGTCTCCTCCGTCGTGTGACTCGGATTTTGAAGCAATGGGGGAGGCCAGCCCCGTGTCATGGGACTGGGAACGGGATCCGGAGTTTGGCCGTGTGGCCGGTGGGCGTCCCTGGGAGGGGCTGGGCTAGGTGGGGGGCAGCGGTGAAGGGGCATCGGCTCCAGCCCTGCCTCGGTGATTTTGGGCTGGTGCAGGGCGCTGGGCATCACCCTGGAGCCCCTTCCCTCCTCCCTGCAGGGTGTTTTCGAACGTAAAGGCGGCAGTTGATCTTGCAAGCTAGCCAACCTTTGACAATTTGAGCCAGGATGCTTGTGTGTTTCTTGCGCTTCATTAGCTTTTGTCTCTGAACTTTTTCAAGGGCAAACAGGAGAAGAAAAAAAGAAAGCGGGAGCCGGGGCACAAGGTCTGTGGTTCAGCATCTTGCGAACCCGGGAGGCGTGGAGCTGAAGGGTTTGGTATTTAAGACAAGGAGCTGCATTGCTCTTCTCTGGGTCAGTTTGTCCTCTTAACGTGCCCGTTGCGCAGCGGCTGTGTCCCTCACAGGCTGTGTCCCTCGCGCTTCGCTGTCCCTCGCCTGCCTCGGCCGCGTTTCTGAGTCATTTCTGTGTCTCCGTCACCCGGCCTGTGAGCTGAGTTTTGGTGTGCAAGACCTTGAGGTGAGCTTCCTCTTCGTCTGAAACACGCTGTGAGTAAGCGAGGAGGGCGGCCTCCGCCCTCTTTCTCGGCCCATGGGGTTTTTGTGTTCCTCACGGAGCATCCCGGCTGCCTTTGGCCCTCCTCTTGGCTTCACGGGCGTCTGGACGGCAGAACTGGGCTACAGGCGTGGGGACCTGGGGCGCTGGTGACGCTGGTCCCTGAGGATGCAGCTCACGCTCTCCAGCTGCCGGAGGGAGGGTGCTCACCGCTCTGCCGTTGTGCCGGGATTCACGTGTTCACCTTCATCTTTCCCCATTTATCAGGGAGAACTCCGCAAGCAGGATAAATGTTCACGCTCCGTAAGTGTTTCTGGCCCTGGGGACTTTCTGTCTTTGGGCTTTGTTGAGGAAACACGACTCCAGCAGGTCCGGGCATCTCTGCCAGAGCCCTCCCGAGCGCCCGGTGCCAGCTTCGCTCTCCTCACGGTGTGCAGCTCAGCGTAGCCGGTGGACAAGAGGGTTCTCCTCACCTGCGGGACCTGGGGAGGACGGTTTTGCGGCGTCGCAGGGATGGAGCGTGTCTGGGTCTGGCTGGGGCAAGGTGGGCAGCGGTGAGGCCCCCGCGGGCTGGGGCTTTGGTTCGCTGCCTGCAGCGGAGCTGGCAAAAAAGGTTCTTTTAAGGAAGAATCCAGCATACTTTGATGAAATGAACGGCACTGTCTGACCCAAAGTATTTCCTTTGCTTTTTGAAAGCTGTGTATGTGAAACGTTGGCATTTTTTAATCCTGTTTCCCTGAAGCGGTGTGTGAGGCTGGCTGGCTGGGGATGGCTTTGCTCGTTGACCGGCTTGGGCTGACGGGATGGTGCTGGTGGTGCCGGAGGCGTGTGCCGGCAGAGCGGCGCTTGGTCTTTAGCGCTGAGTAAATGCCCGGTGGGCGAGAGGCTGCTGGTGGTGTCGGTGGTCGCCAGGTACGGCACCGGCTGTGGCACACCGGAGCACTTGGAGCCGGGCAGGCAGCTGCTGCCACAAAAAAGACTTTTGGCCTTTTTCTGGGAAATCTGGTAATGGGCCCCTAGCCCGGCAGGTGGGTGCTGGGAGCGGGGCTGGGGCCCGGGGTGCAGCGGGGCTCCGAGGGGCGATGGGTGCTGAATGCCTCTCCTCCAAGCAGCTCTCCTGAAAGGTTTTGCTGAGGCCCTCCCTGCGTTCCCTGGCTCGCGGGGTGCGCACCCTCCTCTCCCGCGCTCCCCGCAGCCCACCTCTCCCGTCCCGGTTGTGGAGCAGTTTGGCAGGGACGGGAGCAGTTACTCCCCCAATGCTGGGCGGTGTTTGGTTGAGTGCCTGGGCGATGGCCCCTGCTGCTGGAGAGATGCAGGAGGAGCAGCTTTTGCAGACCAGCTGGTGGGAATCATGGCATTTACCGGCTCGCAGCTGAGCTTGGGAAGGTGTTTTTGTAGCTTCACACGGCTGTGGGTTTGTTCTTTTTTCTTTTTCTGACTATTCTGGGTTGTGTTTTGCTTTGGAGCTGTTCCACAGCCAGACAGAAGATGCTCTGCGTTCAGCTGCCAGCCCCTGTTACCTTCTGACAGCACGAGGACGGTTTTGTGGAGGCTCGGCTGGAACTGAGGAGGGAGAGACATTGCACGGCTGAGCTTCTGCGTGGGGGTACCAGCTGTGCTCCGCGCAGGCAGCACGAGGGGTTGCTGCTCCTCTGTAATGGTTACAAGGGAACCGAGCGTGGCTGTGTGGTCCCCAGTGCAGGACCAGGACTGTCTGAACTTCTCCTGCTCCAGGGACGTTCTTGGGAACAGGGGAGGACACGGCAGCGGCACCTTGCTGTGGGCTGTGCGGGGTGGGAGAGGACCGCGCAGGGCTCGGCTCTCCGTGCGGCCGTGCCCAGGCTTCTCTGTGAAAATGGTGGCTTCCCTTGGCGGGGTCGGCCGCTCCTCTCTCCCGGTTAAAACGTGGCTCTGTGACAGGAGATCCTGCCGCAAGGACGCGGTGGGCTGTCGCTGCTCGCTGCCCGGGACGTGAGAGCTGGTGTGGGTCTGCGGCTCCTGCGCTGTGCTGAACCGTTAGCTCAGGTATGTACACCGGGCAGCGAGGAAAGAAGATTTTCTGTCTGAGTGTTTCTTGAACGTGAAGGGAAGGCTTCTCAGTGGTTTCCTCTGGCTTCGCAATTCGCAGGGTCACTGGAAACGTACCGGTGAGTCATGGGTCTGCTAGCAGTTGGTGAGGTTTTCAGAGCAAGCGATGGTGATTCCAACTCACGTGGATGCCCTGGGAAGTTTATGCTTTTCCTAAATCCTTGGGCTCTGCTTTTCGGGGCCAGGCTGTGTTTTACCCGGTTGTATCGCTCCTCTAGGCTTCCCCGCGGCTGCGCCATCCCCTTGCCCTCCGTGGCGCCCTGCCGCTGCGTTGGGCTTTGGACCACGCAGATTTGCATCCCAGAAGCTGCTGCTGCTCTCACCTTGTGCTTCTATCCAGAAATGGCTCCTAAGGCACTCGCAGCCCCCTCCTGCTGCTTCCTTGTCCCTGCAGAACCAGCTGCAGGAAGATGTTGTGTGGTACGCTCCTGGGCTGTTGGAGGCATGGCTGTGCCTTGCCTCGGGCTCCGGGAGCGGGGCTGGCCAGGGCCCGCAGGGGTGGGGTGGCCGCGGTGGGGTGGCCACGGTGGGGTGGCCGGTGGGGTGGCCGGTGGGGTGGCCACGGTCCCGCTCTGCTCCGGGCTGCTTCCCGCAGGAGCAGGCTCTGCGCTGGGCCCGGACAGAGAGCGGGGTGAGGCTCCAGGGGATGGCAGGAAAAGATGAACCCTGCACCGCGGAGCTGAGCACTGCCAGGAAACCTCCTCCTGCCACGGCTTCTCAAATTTTATTTTATTTTATTTTTTTTAATCCTTATTTGCCTTCTGGGGCTGTGAGCGCTTTGGAATGGCTGTTGTCCCCCTGGGCCTGTCACCTTACACCTAGCTGGCTCTCTGCAAGCTATTTCAGGGAATGGATGGTGGTTTGCTCATTTTTTTTTTTTTTTCCAGTTTTGCAGCCATTGCTTGTGGTAAGAGGCCGCGCAGTTTGGGCTGCAGACCCTCGTCACCAAGCAGAGGCGCGTCTGTCCTTGCCCCAGGCCAGAGAGGGCTGCGGTGGGGGCACCTCCTGGTTTGTAGCATCCCTCATTTTCCTGAATCCAGCTGCAACCTTTATGGGGTTTTTAAGGTCAGGTTGCTAAGTTACACCTCCTGGAGAGCAGGCTGAGCGGTGTGTTACAGGCAGGAGCGGCGGGCGGCTGGGAAGGTCTGGGAGTGGTGTCCCTTCGCAATAACCGGGCTCTCCTGGCCCCTTGCCCTGCCACCTCCGTCAGTCCCAGGCTGATCTCAGTACCTCGTTTGGCTTTCTTCCCCAAGCCTTCAGCTTTACAAGCTTCCTTTGAAATGCTGTGTGGTCCTGCAGGAGGAGAAGCAGCTGTTCAGCTGCTCCACGAGTTTTTTTTAATCCTTATTTGCCTTTGGGGGCTGTGAACTCTTCAGGACACGCGTTGTCCCCCTTGGAGCTTGGAAATGGCCTCGCGTGTTGGGGTGTATGGCTGTGACCAAGCCAGAGCGCTGGAGCCCCCAACATCAGAAGGACGTGGGGCTGTTGGAGAGGGTCCAGAGGAGGCCATGCAGATGCTGAGAGGGCTGGAGCAGCTCTGCTGTGAGGCCAGGCTGAGAGAGCTGGGGCTGTTCAGCCTGGAGAAGAGGAGGCTCCGGGGAGACCTGAGAGCGGCTCCCAGTGCCCAAAGGGGGCTGAGGGGAAAGGTGGGGAGAGACTCTTCAGCAGGGCCTGGTGTGACAGGACGAGGGGTCATGGGTTTAAAATAGAGGGAGGTAGATTCAGACTGGACATCAGGAAGACATTTTTCACACTGAGGGTGGTGGAGCACTGTCCCAGGTTGCCCAGAGAGGTGGTGGATGCCCCATCCCTGGAAACATTCCAGGCCAGGTTGGCCGGGGTTCTGAGCAACCTGATCTGGTTGGAGATGTCCCTGCTCCTGGCAGGGGGGTTGGACTGGGTGGGCTTTAACGCTCCCTTCCCACCCAAACCCTTCTGTGGTTCTGTGATTGTGTGAGTAGTGGGATTAGGGTCAGTTTTCCCTCCTTGTTGCTGTCTCTGCTGTGTTGCTGGATTTCTGCTGTGGCTGGTGTAGTGGCTCCATCCTTCCCCTGGTTAAGTGGAGACTCTGTCCTCTCTCTTTCAAAATGAGACTAAAATAAGCCTTCAGGTTGGGCTGGAAGAGACCTCTGGAGAGCAAGTTCTCCCGTATGGCAGTAAGTGGGTAGGACAGGCCGGGGGGTGTGCAGGTGCTTGCCAGAGGGATGCAGGATCTGGCTTTCCCCAGTTTACCCTGAATGAACCTTCCCTTCCCTCTATCTCTGCTCAGCCCTTCCCCTCTCTTTCCCTGGGGTGATGGAGGAGCCATCCGCTAAGGACATCACTGTGGGGATGCAGCACCCCATCCCTGGGTGTCCCGGGCTGCGGCATGGGTGGGGAATGCCGGAGCGGTCTGCTGGGCTTGCACCCAGTGCGTGCCCCGAGGCTGTTCCCAGGGCTGGTGGCAGGGGACCTGGTGACTGCTCTCCCATTTCCCCATCTGGCTGCCGACGGGAAGCGATGGAGCTGTCACCGCGCTCCTGCCCGAGCTCTCGCGTGCAGCTGGAAGGATTTTTCCACTCTTGTCAAGACTTGATTATGTGCTCTCCTTTCCACCAAAACTCTGAACAGCGGCTGAATCTAGGCTGGAGCAGCGTTGATTAGGGCTCCTAATTGAGCTTTACCCTCCGTCAGGGACCCTCACTGCTGGGATGCGGCACCTCGGTAGCGCCTGGCTGCGGAGCCCGCTTGGGAAGCGTACGGAGTGGCGACTGGGCTTCCTGGTGGCCGGCGGCTGCTGCTGATGCTTCCGGAATTACGTGGGATGGCAGCTCCAGAGAGCTGGGCTTTGCTTGGGAATTTGGGTTTGAATTTCAGGTGTCCAGTCGCTTTGCTCTTTTCTGCTATAAATCATTGTCTGCAGCTACACAACTTAAAAATTGCGCCTCTAAGGGTGGGAATTCTTCTGTTCCAGCTCCCCATGTGATTTGTGTGAGCGGAGCTGCAGGCACAGAGGGATGGGAGCACTTAAAATGCTAATGCCGTTCTGCAGGTGATGGAGCTGTGCGCAGGTGCGTTTAGAACACTGAGATTTACGGGAAAAAGGGAAGGTTTTGGACTCCACCGGAGCCTGGGACTCCTTTACGCAGCGCAGCGACGTGGTGTTGCGTCCCTGTTGTCCTGTGCCGGTGAAGTGTGTTGTGGTGAGCGGCACGTACGTTTTACCGAAATCGAAACGACTCGGGATGCCCATTTAGGCTTTGTACCTCCTGGTATGGCTCGTTTGCGCGTGGGGCTCGGAGCGGGCGGGCTGGCGCTGTGCTGCGGCGGGGCCGTCCCTGCGCTGGGCGACAGCTCTGTGCGACGGAGCAGTGTCGCCTGGGAACCCAGGGGGTGTGCAATTAGTGCAGAAACAAACGAATTTCTGAACCTAAATGTCGAAGCGCGGTCCCCATCCCTGCTCTGATGGGCACATCTTTGAGGGTTGGCGTAAGAGGCCCCAGCGGTGAGCCCCTGGCTCCTGTCCTCTCCCGGAGCGCTGCCCGGCCGTTGCCGCACGCCGGGTGCGTTACCGTCACGCAGGAGATCGCTGCGTGGTGCCACCGCTCTGCCCCAGCCCCTGGGCCGCTGCTGGCCTGCGTGTTACATCAGACGCCGGCACAGTTGGGAGCTGCTGTTGTGTTTGTAACGGGAGTGAAAAACCGGTCGTCATAAACGTAGTGGTGACCGCAGCCGCTGAGGGTCAGGAGCTTTCGCGTGATAGACTCTCCCTGCCTGACCCTGAGGACCAGCGTAGTGGAAACAGGACAAAATTTTGTGCTGCTGTGTGCAGGGAGGCAGAGTGCTTGCCTTGCGATCCGCACCGGGAGCTCAGCTCTGCGTGATGCTCTGGGACGGGTGGAGAATCGTAGAATCAGGGAATAGTCTGGGTGGGAAGGAAGCGTTAAAGCCCACCCAGTCCAACCCCCCTGCCAGGAGCAGGGACATCTCCAACCAGATCAGGTTGCTCAGAGCCCCGGCCAACCTGGCCTGGAATGTTTCCAGGGATGGGGCATCCACCGCCTCTCTGGGCAACATGGGACACTGCTCCACCACCCTCAGTGTGAAAATGCTGGGTCTGAGCTGGAGGGAGAGCAAGCAAGGGGGGGAAAGCTCATTTTGTGAGAGGAGGCTGGCAGAACCTGCCGTCATCGGCCTAGAAGAATGCAGGCCAAAAGGGGCTGTGGCTGCGGTGTAATGGAAATTAATCACGAGAGCAAACACCGGAGAGGGAGAATAATTATTTAAGCTGAAGGTCTCGTTGGCGCATGAACACATGAGCATAAACCAGCGAAGAACTGGAATTTGGATGGGAATTTGAAGGTTTTGTACCATTCAGTATGAGGCTGGGGAACAGCCTTGTGCGAGCAGGGGCCCGTTGCCGAGCCCCGTCGGAGGGTGCCGAGGAGCTCGGTCGCGCTGAGGTGTGGGCTTTGTGACAGCGGGGACGGGGCTGCACCTCGGGGCGATCCCAGCCTGCAGCCCTGGGCACAGGGTGATCCTTCCACATCTCCTCGCACCGTGGCCGTGCTGGGCTCCGTTCCTTTTCATCACATTTCTGGGATCTTTGCAGCGTGTCCTGGGCCAGTGTCATCCCTGAGGGTGGCACCTGAGGACCATCCCTTGAGGTACACTGAGGTGAAACAGGAGAAAGGGAGCCTGCTCGGCAAACTCTGGGCTTTTGGAGGAGGGGGAGGAGGCTGGTGGTCACGCTGCTAGCGTGTTGGTCTGCGTCTTGGTCGCCCCTGCAGCTTTGGAGCCCCATCATCAGACTTGGTTGAGTTTTGACCCCACAGAGACCTTGAACTTGTGTTTCTGTGTGTTGCGTGGCAGCTTCATGACCTCTGTCGTGCCCGCTGCGCGAGTCTGTCTCGGCACAGTCTGGACCTTCCCTGTAGCGTGTGTCCCGGGACCCCTGAGGGGCCTGGTTTCCCCCACGAGAAGCGTTCTGCTGTCTCAGGCGATGCTCGCTGCTGCGTGGGGCTTTTCACTCTCTTAGAGGGAATTTGTGTCACCTCAGTCCTGAACCTTCTGCGTCGTTGATTTGCTGAATTCTGATTGTCTGTGCGTTCTGAGGTGGAGCGGGTGCTGGAATGCTCCGTGTGCTGTTTGTGCTGATTGTGGCGTGCGGCTCGAGACGCAATTCCTAATTAAAACACGCTGGCGGAGGGAGAAGGTTTACCGAGCTCGCAGCAGCTTTGCGACCGAAGGTGCGGTTTGGTGTTGGGAGGGACCACGTGTGCTCAGCGCGCTGGCAGCGCTGTGTGGTACAGCAGGCTCCTGCTTTGAAGAAGCCATCCCACCGACTCAACGGGCCGTGCCCTGTGTTTTCTCCCCTCAAGGTCTCTGGACAGAAAGCTGCAGCGGCCGCTCCTGGGGAAGTCCCGGACGCTGCCCAGCATCCCGCAGTCCCCAGTCCTGAGCAGGATTCCCCTCCTCGACTCCGCGGCGTACAGAGAAGAGATGCCGGAGCAGAAGCCGTACAAGAAGCCCTCGGCCTCCGACCGCCAGAAAGGCTGCACGGTCCCTTCTACCGGTGAGTGCCGCCGTGCTGGGACCACCTTCCGCCTCTTCTGCCAGGGGGCTGCAGAATCCTAGCAAACCTTTCCTGCTTCTCCAGGGGCAGAAATAACAAAATAAATCCAATCCCAGTCTCTGTGGGGTTTATCCTGCTCCAAAGCCAGCCCTTCTTGATGAGGTTTGGGTGGTTGGTTGGTTGGTTGTTTTTTTACCACTCTCTGAGCCTTTCTTTGAGCCTAAAACCTCCCCATCTTTCCTATTACGCTGAGGAAAAAGCAGAATCTTCTCATGAAAGCCACCCAACGTGGGGAGGTGATGGTCGGAGCCTTCTGCCTCTGGGTGAGCTCCATCTCCTGCCCACCCGTGCTGGGGTGAGCTGCTGCCTCTGTGGCTCTCTGGTCTCTGCACGGACCACGGTGCCTCTTTTCTGGGGTGTGAAGTGGCTTCAGCGCTCTCCTGGCTGGTTCCCGTCGGGAGCAGCGGCAGAGAATGGCACCGCTGTGCTCTTCCCGTTGTCCGGGCCTGGGATGGGGATTTGCTGGAGTGAACGCTCCCCAGCCTGCCGGTGTGCGTCGGCCTTCGGGTCCGTGGAGGGTTTTTATTGTGTTGTTCCCTGGTGCTGATCCCGATGAAATACCAATATGGTCGGAGCAGCTGCTCTGAACAAGTTTATTGGCAAAATCTTTGATGGCCAAAGTGTTTCAGTGCGTTTGGTGCCAGCAGAAAATCACTCTGGGGCCATAAAAATGATGGGGAAGGGATTATGAGCCCTGAAAAGGCCTGCGAGCCAGGGCTGACAATCCAGCGCTGAATAAAATACCGATGAAACAGCTCCCTGCCAACAGCACCCTTTGGATTTTTTTATTTTTATGTCTTTTAAACCTAGCCTGCTCGCAGTCAGATCGCTGTGAGCTGCCGAGTGGAGCAGCTGCCCCAACCCTGGATTAATTTTGATGCTCTGCAGGCTGCGTTTCGTATCCTGGTGCTGCTAATTCTCCCAAAAGGCATGCGCGGAGGGGATCTTGGCGCGTCGCTGAGCCCGTCCTGCGCTCGCCACAGCGGTGCTCCTGGCTGTGCGGCCCTGCCCCAGCAGCTGCTCTCTGCTGCGTGGGGACCCCTGGTTTTCCTTTCAGCGCGGCAGATAGAATCATAGAATGGTTAGGGTTGGAAGGGACCTTCAAAGGTCATCTAGTCCAACCCCCCTGCAAGGAGCAGGGACATCCCCACTAGATCAGGTTGCTCAGAGCCCCATCCAACCTGGCCTGGAATGTTTCCAGGGATGGGGCATCCACCACCTCTCTGGGCAACCTGGGACAGTGATCTACAACTCTCATTGTGAAAAATTTTTTCCTAATGTCCAATCTAAATCTACCCCCCTCTATTTTAAAACCATTACCCCTAGTCCTGTCACAACAGGCCCTACTGAACAGCCTCTCCCTGTCTTTCTTGTAGGCCCCCTTGAGGTACTG
>JAAGAY010147622.1:74723-138797 GCA_011801015.1 Ardeotis arabs
ATAGGAGAGGTGCTCCATCCCTCTTATCATCTTTGTGGCCCTCCTCTGGACCTTCTCCATCTGGTCCATGTCCTTCTTATGTTGGGGGCTCCAGAACTGGACACAGTACTGCAGGTGGGGTCTCACCAGGGCAGAGTAGAGGGGGAGAATCACCTCCCTTGACCTGCTGGCCACGATTGTTAGAGCGGAGTGGGTCGCGGTGTGGGAGGACCTGTGGGGACCTTGTGTGTGTGTCTCCTGGGGACACGAGGGCTGGGACGCTGCGGGGTAGGTAGGTAATGGCAGGCGACTCCGTTCCTTGGAATCGAAGATGGCTTGTGATATTCTGTGAGCCCTGGGGGTCTCCTGGGTCATGGTTTGCAAGGACGGACCTGAGCGGATGGTGGAGGTCTGCTCCTGGCAGAGGGCAAACCCAAGCGCTTTGCAGGACTTGTGCTTGAGAGAGCATCCCCCGCGACGGGCGCGGCATCCAGAGCGCCTTTCCGTGCCCGCCGGGTCCCTGTGCTGGAGCTTCCAGGGAGCCATGCTGGAGCTGCAGGGAGGCGGTGGGAGGCTGGTGGGAGGCCGGTGTAAGAGCGCGGGATGAGGTCCCAGGGCGAGTCAGACCCCCGGCAAACCTCCTCACAAACACCGCCTCGTGTGAGTGCAGACGTGCCTGCGCGCCGTGGAGCGAGCCCCGCGCGCCGCCCTCCCTGCACAGCGGGTGTGGGGGCTGCACACGGCCGGGGTTCAGACGCTGCTCTCCTCGTGGCTGGGAGGTGCCCAGGGTGCCAGGAGGAAGAGGAGGAGGAGGAGTATCAACACCCTTGTAGACTGGAAGGCTCCCTCCACAGCCAGAGCCCTGGATCAATGAACGAAGAGTTGTTTTCTGTCCACATCCTCCCAGGTTGCTTTCCTGGCTCCATGATACTCAGTTAGGAACTGCTAATTAGCTACTCATTAAGGCTATCAGCATGCTGTCATGGAGGGGAAAAAAAAAAGGATGCGTTTCTCAACATTGCCTGGCTATCGTATCAGTCTCTGGCAGCCTGGATCTGAGTTTGGCAGCATTTACCTGTGACACACAGCACTGGGTTCGCCCGAGCCCTGGGACACGCGGTCCCAGGGCGGTGGCCTCGGCCGGGGCAGGAGGCCTGGCCCCAGCTGCAGGGATGCGGCAGCCTGCAGGGACTGCGCTGCCGGCAGGGCGTGAGGCCGTGGCAGCAGGAGGAGAGCCAAGCAGCACGTGGCGCAGGATGAGTGTGGATCTTGCGTCTCTGTTGAACTTCAAACCTTTTGTGTTGCTCACAGCGGCTGAGGGATCAGCTTGTCCGTGGTGAGAGAGGAAGAACCGGAGAGGCAGCGGGTGTCTGTCCGTGCTGCCCTGCGGTCCTTTGGTGCGTGTCCTCCCCAGCGTTTCGGATTCAGAAAGAAGTAAGGCTTTGCAGCAATTGTTACTGCCAAGCCCAAGAAGATGCTTTATCTTCTAGAAGTGCTGATGTTGCCGGGTGTAGCTCTGGGTGGCAGAGAGGTGAGTGGCGTCAAGGCAGAAGAGGATGAGGATGGTTGGCCTCCAGCCTGTGGGCTTGCTCCTGTCCCTGGCATTTCCTCTCCAGGGACTTCTTGGTCTTCCCCTTCCGCCTGTTCCGGGCTTGATCGCTGATTTACTTCTTTGGTAGAAATTGGGAACAAGGTCCTTCAGCACGTAGAAAAGCTTTTTGGGGTAGGCAAGGTCCTGGCTCCCTGCGTGGTGGCTCCGCATGAGCCAGATCTGTCAGTGAGGCCAGATGTGACCTGTGAGGCTTTGAACCACAGCTCCTTCGTCCCCGGGAGAGGTGTCCCGCGTGGAGGAGGGGGTGCAGTGGGTGGCTGTCCTTTCCCTTCCACCCCAGCAGCTGGGCTTTGCGCAGCACGCAGCCTCCGCCCTCCCTCACGTGGGGCGGCAGAGCAGGGGTGGCTGCGTCTGGGCATGCTGTGGGGCCGGGAAGGGACGGCCTTGGGGACAGAGGGTGGTGCAGGCGGTGGCCGAGCCATGGCAGATGAGGACGGGGGCACCTGGGCTGGTTCCTCCTTCCGTGGGCGATTTTCCTGCATGTTGGGTGGGTCTCCTCCTGGGCTCGGCGCCGGGCTCGTGGCGCTTCCCGCTGTGTCCCCGCAGCGATGCTATCTCGTGGCGGCAGGCTGGATCCGGGCTCCGATTGACGTGTTTGTGCCTTGAATAATCACAGCTTTCAAACAGCGGTTCCTGCGTTGTGTGAGCTGACATTTGGAGAAGAGCAGCAGCAGCTTATTAAATGGAAAGTAGGGGAGGAAAAAAACCCAGATGCAATGCCAGGTAGTGCTGTGCTCCGGGTTGCCTCTTTGTTTGCGTTGTTAAGCTCCCTGCCTTTCTCTGCTTCCCTCCTGTCCTCTCGGTTCGGCTGGTTTCAGGTCGGTGCTGGCAGATCCGCTGGCGGGGCTTGGCACGCAGTGAGCTGCCTGCACCTCGGGGCGCTCGGGGCAGAGACCCTGTTGTGGAGAGGTGGAAGATGGAGCAGCTCTGAGGCTGCGGTGTCCAGCCTGTCTCCCATCACGTTCCACGTAAAACCCACAGCCTTGCTGGGTAAACTGGCCTGCACTCACTTTGTGGCTGACTTTTACTTTAAGGCCCTTTTTTATTTTAAGCTCTGGAAGCGTTTTGCTCCTCCTAGCCCTGGCCTAGCGGAGTCGTGGACCAGAGCGTGGTGGGACACTGTCCCAGGTTGCCCAGAGAGGTGGTGGATGCCCCATCCCTGGAAACATTCCAGGCCAGGTTGGCCGGGGCTCTGAGCAACCTGATCTGGTTGGAGATGTCCCTGCTCCTGGCAGGGGGGTTGGATGGGGTGGGCTTGAATGCTCCCTTCCCACCCAAACCATTCCCTGATTCCGTGATTTGTGCCCGAGTGATCTTGCCTTGGGAAGAGGCTGCAGGAGGGGGAGAGCTGCTGAGATACCTTTTGGCCTGCAGTGGCTAACAATTGATCATTTTTACAAGAATTGAGCCAGAGGGTTTATTGTTTGTTTGTTATGGCTTTTGAGGAGTGATTTTGGCCCGGGGGTGGGAGGCAGGGCAAACTCCAGAGATGAAGACAAGATCGGGGAAAAAAAGCGTGCGGTGTCCAAGCTGCTTGGGGAAGAGCAGAGCGGTGATATTATGGAGATGTTTCCTGGTGTGTTTTGTTATTTTCCCTTTTGTTGTGCTGAAATACGGTCAGCTTCAGCCCGGCAGCTGCAGCTCTGCGTGGCGCTGGCTGTCCTCTGCCGCTTTTTCAGCCTCCGTGAGCTGTTGTCCCCGGCTGCTCGTGCCCCGTGGTGCTGCGCGGCGCTGGGCTGCGCGAGCTCGCGGAGACCCCAGGTCTGCTTTCCGTCCTCGCTTTGCTCTGGGCCATGCCGTGAAGAGTTTTGTGGAGGAGGAGACGGCGGTAAATCCTTTTGCGATTTGCAGCGTTTGCGGTTCCTCGGTTTTCCCCCTCACCAAGCGAGGTTTGGTGTCGTTACCAAGCGCAGCGCACGTGAACACCCGTGGGAGAGCTCTGGTGTGGTACAGATGCGTAGCACTAACGCCAGCAGCGCGTGGTGCTGATTGATTGCAAGATTTTTATTCCTTTAAAAAAAAAACCAGAATGTTTTCTTTTCATGTGGAATGTCTTCTTGGACTTGGGGTGAGGAAGGATGAGTGAAATTTTTTTGTTTCTCTCTAAATGACCCTTTTAAATGGGATAACCCTGGTAGAGTTCAATAGCAGGAAGCTTTGAAGTTCTAGGATTTTGGTCTGCTGAAGATTCTGAGTCACAGTATTTGTACTGCAGTAGTGCCTGGAGGCCCTGGCTCTGGCCAAGCCTTCGTTGTGCTCAGCTGCATTGGACCAGGAGGATGCCGGGGGCTGTGGGTACGTGAGGCTGGGCAGGGTGGGAGCAGGGCTGTTGCCTGGGACAGGTGGGGACAGGGGGTACACAGGCAGGGACGTGCCCTCCGGGGAGCGAGTTCTGCAGCATCCGTACCCCATGGCGCGCCGGCGGGTGCGGGGTGGGCAGAGGGGGTCCGGAGGGGTAGGACACGGCCGGGGCTGTGGCTCTGACGGCGTGGCGTGTCCTTCTGCTCCCCAGGGGAGGCCTGGCGGCTGGAGGATGACTGCACGGACCCTCCCAGGGACCCCCAGCTCAGCACGGCGGTGGAGGACGCCCCGTTCAGCTACTTCCGCACCCGCTCCTTCTACATGCGGAAGAGCCTGTCGGTTGACAACCACCTGGGGTCCCTCAGCTACACCGTCCACCCGGCAGAGACGAAGGCCGAGCGCGTCAAGACCAAGCTGCGGCGGCAATTCGTGAGTATCGGGGCGCCTGACCCCCCTGCATTCACACGCGTGCAGCTTCCCAAAACCAGCGCTATGTCGGGGAGCTGTTTTTACGTGCGGCGTTGCCGAAACAACAGAAAAAGAGGCCGCGCCAGCCTGGGGGAGCAGATGGTGAGCAGCGCGAGTTCGCCCACATCGCGGCAGAGCCCCTGCCTCGCGTGCGCCTGGCGGGGTTTCTGGCTGCCCGCTCCCCACCGCGCTGCTGCGGGCTCGGAGGCGGCTGCGGCTCGGCCGGGCGATGCGTGGGGTGAGGGCCTTCTCTCTGGGTGCTGCTGTCCAAAGCATGAAAGAAGGCCGAAAGTAAGAAATGAGTTTTCCTCTCCTCTACCTCACCTGCGCGAGCAAGCGGGTGTTTCTGAGGGTTTGCAGAGGGGCGCAGCACGGGGCTGGGCTGAGCGCTGAGCCCCTGCGGCAGGGGTCCGGCCCGTCGGAGCATCCTGGTAGCGGACAGCAGGGACACGTTGGGGCTGTGCCACGGCTGCGGGAGCCTCTGATCAATGTTTAATGGGCTTTGCCTCTTCTCTTTCCCAGAGACGCTTGATGCAGGGGTTTGAACGGCCTTCCTCCTGCCTCGTTACTGGCCTCAGGGTTGTAATGAGGGCTCGGGTGTCCTCCTGCTGAAAAGCACTCGGTGTTGGTTGGAAATGGGTGAGAGTGTCAGTACAATGGGGGCAGAGAGGGGGAGCGGGCGGCCGTGCAACCCACAGTGCCACCGAGAGCTGCCGGCTGAGGCTGCAGCGCTCACCCTGCCGTAGGCTTCGGACAGACGCACCTTTTGAGACCCCCAACGTCTTCCCTCCAGCGTGGAGGAGGGGCTGATCCCCCTGCCCAGTTGCAGACCGGTGTCCCCTGGGCTGCGGCAGCCGTGAAGCGGCTCTGTGGGAGCTGCTGCCTCGGACGTGGGAAGCGGGTGAAAGCTTCGGGGATGGAGACGAGGAGAAGCAGGATGGGGCGTCCGATGAGCGGCTCAGAGACGTTGGAGGTGTTTAGGATGAGGCAGTGCTGCTGCGGGGTAAGGCACGGAAATCTGCTTTGTTTGTCTCTCAGCCTGGATCCGCAGCCCCAGGCTGTGCCCAGGAGAGCAGGAGGTCGCTGAGATGTTGGGGACCGTTCCCCTTTCAGAGGTGGTCTTTCAGTTTCTCCGTGGGACCTGTCACCCACAGCCTCTTGTCTGCAGAAGGCGTGGGAGGACTGGGGCTCAACCAGCATCCTGGGACCTGCACAGAGGTGTGGCAACCCCCTGCCCCTGCCCCGGGGCCAGCTGCTGCCTGCTCAGCGCCACGCCAGCAGCTCTCTGCGGCTGATTCACCTTGGCCTTCGTGAGGCTTTGGGGACCTTTACCTTTCCCCAGTGTACCCAGGGAGCTGACTGTTGTCCGTCAAGGAACAGAGCAGGATTTTTGTATGGTGGTTTTTTTTCATGCTATGTGATTTCTGGTTTGTTTCAACAGCGAAAAGGTGTTGCTGTGGGCTTGGCTGCGGGCTGGGACCTTGTGAGACCCACTGAGAGAAGCAGACTCGTCCCACCTGGAAAGGGCCTCAGCAGGGCCCTTCGGTGGTGGCTGGGGGCAAAGAGCCTGCAGGAAGCTGAGCCAGCAGCTCGTTAGCTGAGGCTTGGGCCGGTACCGGGCGAGTATTCCCCACACAGCTGGAGAGCCTGGTTTTTCAGTTCAGAGACGAGGTTCTGCTAACCTGGGGAAGTTATTTCCAAGAACAGGTAGCTAGAGCTGGGCTCCATGTCCTCCTGAGGTTTGGTGATGACTCTCCATCTCTGTGCCGGAGGCGCTGCGGTTTCCCCGGGTTGGCGTTGTGCCCTGGCCCGCTGCGCCGTGCCTGCGCTGCCCAGCCCTGGCTCCAAGCGCCGCTGGTGGGGAACCGGTGCCAGGAGAGAGCCGCTCTCCCCGTGCGTGGCAGAGCGTCTACAGGAGAGAGCGTGATTTGCCTTTTCCACAGTGGCTCACCTGGGACCTCTTAGGAAAGCGCGTATTTAAAGCTTGATTCATTTTTCCGGGCTGTTGCGCTTACCCAGCTCGTAACATTACATTTCTGGCTGGGCTCTGGGCTGACAGCCTGAGCGATGCCGCTGCTGGGCTTTCTATTTTGGGAATTGGTCAGCGAGGGGGCAGGCAGGACCCTCACCTGGCGGGGCGGACGGAGATGGGCAGAGCTGTTGCCCACATGCGTCCTGTGCCGTGCGGCTGTCTCGCATGCGTTTGATGAGGCTCTGTGCCTAATGAAGGCTTCGTGTTGGTCATGGGCATCTAGGCTTCTCCAGGGGAGAATTTATTGCAGCTCATCTGAAAACATTTGAAGCTTGCGTCCCTGGGGCACGGCACGCTGGAGGCATCTTTCCGCCTCCCTGCTGGTGCGGGGTGGCCACCTGCGGATCCTGCTCCAGCCCGTTCCCCAGGAGCAGCCGCCCTTCCCGTGTCCGCCCGAGGCAAGCGCGCCTGCCTTCCTCCGAACGCACGGTGGAGGGTGGATGTCCCCCGGCCGCGTAGCTGGTGGCATGTGTCTGCGGTCCCGCTGCTGCTGTGTGATGGATCTGCACGTACGGATTACTTGAATTTGCATAATTTGAATTTTAAATGAATTCCAATTTTTCTGATTGTCAGAACGAGTTTTCTTTCTAATAAGCCTTTCCTTTTAACTCCTCCAAGGCTTGTAATGTGGGTGACGTTTCCACCCGCGAGAGAGGGGAGCATCTGATTGCTTTTGACATCTGTCTCTCACAGGGATCCTCTGCCTTACCCAGCAGGTCCAGCGTGCCCGTGCTGTGACAGCGGCAGTGGCCGGGGCTGGGACCGTGCTCGGAGACCCTGCCGCGCTGCCTCCCAGCCGGGCGGTGGGGAGCGGGGCTGGGACCTTCTGCCGCGTCCCTTGCCTGGCAGGAGGAGCAGAGCGACCCAGCCCGTCGCTGCGTGACAGGCTGCGGTGAAACTTCTTGTCTTCGCAGGAGCCCTGATGGTTAAAGGCGGAATTAACCCTGTTAAACTCAGTATTAACCTCCCAGCGCGTGAAAGGAGGTCACCTGGGCTGAGTCACCGTGATGACTGCTAGGACAGTCAGCGCGGATTACAGCAGCGCTCTGACTCAACTTGTACTCTGCTTTTTCTTTTTCCTTTTTTTTTTTCCCCTGGTGGGATTTTGAAGTTCTCTGATGTAGGCCAGCCGTTCTGATGTTGCCCACCGACGTTTTGACATGACGAGGGAACGGGTTGAGCTGATGGCGTGATCCTGCCGCTCCCCAAAGAGGAAGAGCTGGCAGCGCCCCGCGTCCTGGCGTGCTGGCCGAGGGTTCGTTAGCTTGATTTGCAGCAGGTCTCTATCCTGCTCCTCTGGGGTAAATGCTACTCTTTGCGCGCCGCGGAACAGCTAGCCGGTCTGCGCTACGGAGGAGAGCGGCGGTTGGTGTTGGTGCTACCGTGCTGCAGCAGCCGGTGCGGCTCTGGTGTCACTGGTGCTGCCCCAGCTGGCCTGGCGCTTCTGCCTGCTCTGGTTCCTGCGTGTCTGGAGTAGGTGGGACCCCAGGTTGTGCTCTTGCCTGGCTGTGTTCTCATGCACTGATTTATTTTATTTTTAAATTATTATTATTTTTCTATGGTCTTTCTTGCAGACAGTCATTCTGTTGTGAAGTCTGTGCCCCCCAGGAAAGACCTAGAGCCCTGTTTGTCTTTGAGCTCTGTGGATGAGTTGAGCAGAGGTAATCCTGGCCTTACAAAACCCGGAATGAAGGAGGAAAGGCTGACTGGAACGGTACAGCCTGGGAGAGGGAGGCAGTGAGGAGAGACACTTGCGTTGTGGCAGAAACCCGATCAGGTCTGGTGCTCAGTGGAGTTACGGACGGTGCTGGGGCTGTAGGAGGGGGCAGGTGCAGTGACGTGTACCCATCCGGGTTCTCCTTTTCCTGCAGATTCTGGGTATCAGTCCAGAAACTTGTCGTGTTCCTGGTGGACACTGCGGTGATGTTAGGGCGCTGGAGCGCAGAGGTCTGTGCAGAAGCCGCCTGGCCCCAGAGCAGCACCACTCCGTGGGGTCTGAGTGTCCCGGTCTGGGCTGTCGGTGCCAGACAGAGCCCTCAGCAGAGCGGTTTCTGCTTGGTGGGACCCATCCCTGCGTTCTCATGACGGTTTGATCTTGTTCCTCGGTGTGTGGGGACTTGCCGAGTCTGTTGGGTGCAGTCTGTCATCTCCCGCGTGCAGCCGGTGCCGGAGGCGCTGGTGTGATGCCTGTGGTGACAGCAAAGCCAGGCTCAGCCCTGCTGCAATCCCACTGGTGCCAGTGAAATCAGACTGGTGTAACGCTCTCCCGCTTGCTTGATTTTATTTGGTTGTTTTCCAGCGCTGCTGCGGAACAGCTCGCTCCCACACCTGATTTCAGAAAACGTTAGCACACAGCCAGCCAATGCTTGTTTGTGCCCTGTAGTTCAGTGTAACAGGGAAAAAAAAGGGATAAAATGAAAGGCTGGAGCCATGCAGGAGGCAGACAACTGGGTTTCAGGAAGAGGTGGAGTAGCACGGCGAGCGTCGTACGGGATCTGCGCACACGCTGCCCTCGGTTGCGGGGTCTGTCTGCCGGAGGAAAAGGCGAAGGCGGGCGAGGGATGCAGGCTGTGCATCATCTCATCGTGCCCGGCCCCACCTTGGCGTGTTGCTCACTTGCTGACTGTTCTCCATTGACGGGGAGTTAAAAAAAAAAAAGAATTTGATAAATAATGTGATGCCTGAGCCGATAGCAGCTCGTTCACTGGAGAGCGGGCAGCAGAGCCGTCCCTGGGAGCCGGCGCCGTGCAGGAGAGGCCGCCTGTGAACCACGCTGCTCTGCAAATCGGTGCGGGAGTGAACTGACACAGTAACGCCGAAACCCAAACGTGCCCAGCTCGTTTCTTTGGCGAGCGTGGCTTTAATTGTAATGGCAGGTTGTGGTGTCCCAGCGAGTGCTTTGCGGTGCCCGTGGGAAAAGCAGCGATGGCTTGGGAAGAGGCGTGTGCACGGCGGGTCGGCTCTTGGCATCCCACGCAAGGGGAAATGTCTCCTGTGGGGAGGAGTTAGAGGGGGCAGCTGTGTAAGCGCCAGTGGGGCCGGTAGCGAGGGGGGGCCCGGTGGTGTACGTGGATGGTGCGACACATCCCGTTCTTCTGCAGCCAAACCGGGAGCTTTACACCTGTGGTCAACAGCGTGTAAACTGAGCGAACATCAGACTAATATTGCCAATGTTCCCAAATCGTGCTCAGCTGCTGCTTTGTGCTGACCCTCCTAACCTTCCTGTCCTTCCTGCACTCAGTGGGGAACTTGTCTGCGAGAACGGGAAAAAGAAATTTAAATCCAGGTATTGCACGCAGCCAGATGGCCAGCAACACTGACAGCACGCCAGGACAGTGCGGGGCTGCGGTGCTTGCAGAGGGCATTCCTGGGGCTCTGGGAGGCTGTGTAGCTCCTGACCCTGCCCCAACTTTGCGTGGTTTTCCCTGTTTCCCTCTGGGAACTGTAAGGCTGTGGCTGCAGCGACGGTGGGCCTGTGCGTGTTGAATCCCCCGGCTGCCTCTGCAGCAGGGCTGGGCAGAGGTGCGCAGGCTGGCAGGGTGGGGAGGGCGCTGGCAACTCAACACCCAACACGCCGGGACAGTTTACGGCCTCGCAGGGGAGCGAGGGGATGCGCCAGTGCCGAGAGCCAGGGTGGTGTTTCGCAGCCGGCTGCAAACAGGTGAGAGGCAGCATCTCTTTTTCTTTTCAGAAAATGCTGGCACAGCCAGGAATTCACCTCCCTGGCAGAGGTTCGGTGAGCGGGGCGCAGCCGGTGTCACGTTTCGGCTATCGGGGTGTCTTTCTCGTTGTCTTGGTGGTGCCTGCCCTGGTCCTGAAGAAGCCTGTGCTCACAGTCAGGGCGCGTTTGGGGCCAAAGCCAGTGCGTTAGCACGGCAGGGCTACGACTCCAACAACGCTGGCAGCAGAGAAGATGCAGTGTGAGAGCATGCAGTGCTTAGTTAGCGGAGGTTTGTTTAATGACTTTGCAAAGGGCCACCTCTACTTGCTGACCTCCATCCTCTGTGGTATTTGGTTGTGCTGCTGCGTGACACTCAGCAGCTTCCCGAAAGCCTGTGAACACTCTTCCCTCTCCTGCTCCGCAAACCCTTGGTTCCTGGCCTGGCGGCAGCCTCCCTCCACCTACGGTTAACAAGCTGGGTGTACCCATGAGGTGGGCACCAGCGAGGGGAAATTACTCAGTAATTTGTCTCTTAAACCTGTTCATTGGTATTTATTTGATGTTTAATAGGAGGCAAAGCCCACTGCGTTTGAAAATCCCCCGTAGGACGCCTCCCTGCTTGCCGTGGGCGGTTGCAGACCCGCTGGCGGGCAGCCCTGCAGGGCTGTGGGTGTGGGGTCTCTGACAGCGCCTGGAATAAATAGGCAGTAGCCGTGCGCCCCTCCGCTTGACGCTGCGAGGTTGCCAAGGGACAGGCGTTGGTTTTGGTTTGAATCCTGCCGTTTCGCGGGCTGGATGCTAGTGCGGGCTCGGTATCGTTTTCCCAGGGGTTTTATAAACGAGGCTGCAGACCGGTGTTGGTTCCAACTTGGGCCTGGCCAAATCGCGCGTGCAGACTTAGGAAATAGCCCCTGGATTCAAAATGTGATAACCACAGGGAAAAACCACCGCCTTTCCCGGCAGACCCGCGGTGTCTGCTCCCTCTGCTGCCGCCGCCGTGCTGGGCAGGGGCAGCCCGGGCCGTGCTGGTGGGGGGACAATCCATGAGCTGGCGGGGGCACAGAAAGCAAAACTTCCACTTTTACTCCAGGCCAGACCTGCTAAAAACGTGTGCTGTGTCCTTTGCAATCTGAAGTTTGTGTGAAAGAAGAGAACTACAGCAGCATGAAACAAGAGAGATGCTGTGAGGCCAGCATGCTCCTCCTCTGTGGCAGAACCGGTGCTCGGCACCGTGACAGCTGGGCGAGTGCTCCGGCAGGTGCTGCAGCCCGGGCCGGGGTCTCAGTGACACAGGGTGGGCTGGGGAGGCTTGGGCCGCAGCCAGCGACGGTCCAGCTGCCTGGAAAAGCAAACGCATTTGGATGGCTCGGTCTCGCTGAGCATGTGATGGCTTCTGCTGACAGGGCCTGGACCGGTTTCTGGTCGGGTGAGGAGCTGCCTCACCCTGGCACAGCTTCTCTGCCTGCCTGTGGCTGGTTGTCCCGTCCCAACAGTGGGTGTGACGGTGACAGTTGCCACACACCTGCTGCCCAGGGCCCTCCTGGCCTCTGCATCCAGAGAGGTTCCAGCTGCCAGGGGTGTTCCGGTCAGTCCTAGAGCGCACAGTCTGATGGCTTTTGTCATCCTCATTTCTTTTCATTCTCACTTCTGGGTTTACCAGCAGGAATGGCTTTGTGATGCAGATCCCTGGATCCCAGGTGCAGTAGATCACATCCTCTGCTGCCCGTAGGGCCTCTCGCTCTACCTGTGGCCTGGTTTTGTGTTTCCCTTGGCAGATCTGCTCCTCCGCTCTTTCTCTCGAGCCCTCTTGCTGTTGCTGTCCCAGATATCAGACAGCAAATCCCATTGCTGTGGTCTGTCCTCCTGACAGCTCGGAGCTCACCGTCTGCAGGTCTTCGGCTCTTCTCAATCTGAGGGAGGCAGGTGCCCCTGGTTCCTGAGTGAATGGTGCAGCTCTCTGCAAATGCAGTCCTCAAAATGCCGTTCGTTAGCTCTTGGAGAGTGCCGGTGAGGAAGGCACTTTGACAGCCTGAGGTTTAAACGCTTCTGAGAATTTCCGTGCGAGGGGATTCACGCAGGGCGCTGCTTGTGCCTGAATCAGCCCCTTTGGACGTCGCTGTGGCTTCGTACAGACTGGGGAGTGGATTCAGCTGCGGCACTGGGAGCAGTTTGGCGTAGGGGCTGTGCGTGGGTGGCACTTGGCATGTGCTGGATGCTCGCCGGGTGCAGCCTGCCCGGGGATCGCAGGGTAAATCACCGGTGGGTCGGGAAGCGTGTTTTCTGTCGGAAGCATGCGGCTCTAAGAGATGCTCCGCGGTGTCGGGGCACGGGTGCAGTAGCAGTTATGTGCTGCAAGAGGTCTCTGCAGCACTGCGCTTCGGCACTCCGGTACCCACCGCAGAGCGGCTCCTCAGGCTGCTCAGACCTTTCTGCCCCCATCTGTGGAAGATCGTCTTCGTTCTGCCTCTCCCTGCCCTCCCTGGAGAGGCCCGAGATCTCCTCAGCCTCCAAATCCTCGCGGTCTCCCCACTCCTCCTTACACCTGGGAGCTGGGGGACAACTGCCAGAGCTCCCCAAAGCACTGGGGGGTCGCTGTGTCCCAGCACAACGGTCGCGTCTGCCCATTCGTGCTATCGAGCGTGGTGACCCTGGTGCCGCCCGGAGCGCGCTCGTCCTGCTGCGGGGTCCCAGCACCCTGAGAGTTTGCCGCCTGCTTGCCTTTGGACCTCAGCCAAGGGGGAGGTGACCTTCGGGGACGTTGTTACAGACCAGAAACCACGTCTGAACAGAGCTTTCTTGCACAAAGGCTGCTTCACCTGTCCCTCCTGCACCTGCAGCTTCCGCGGGAGCGCGGCGGCGGCAGAGCTGACCTTCAGCCCTGGCCCTTCCCTGCGTAAGCAGCTTCTCCGTGATGCAGCAGCACTGTCACTCTGCTTCACGGGACACTGGCACGTACTGGGGAGAGGTGATGTGTCTGACTTGTGTTGCCACGTGTCTCCTTTCCCTCTCCGTGCATGTGTGTTGGTGCCCGCCCCGGCACGTGGGAACACACTGGGCACAGTGAGGTTTCTCTGGGCGCAGACTGAAGCTGGTTCAGCTCCTTGGGCAAGATGAGAGTGGAAGGCAGAAGGTCTGGTGAGGACGTGTCTCCAGCCTGCCGCAGAGGGGCTGGGACTGGGGAGAGCTCTCTGCCATCACCAGAGTCCTTGGCAGGGTCTCCATGGGCTCTCGCTCACCCGGAGGCTTGCGGTGACGTCTGGAACCTCCCAAGGAGCGCGCAAAGCGGAGGTTCGGAGAAGGAGCTGGCAGCGATCTCAAAGGGGAAGTTGGAGGCTGAAGATTAAGCGGAGCGTTTCCGGTGGGAGCAAGACAATGTCTGGGGTCGGGTGTCACCTCGCTTTGACGGCAACAACAGCCTTGCCGCTGTTGGGAAGGATGGAAAAAGAAAGGATCCTGAAACCTAAGAGCTGTTTTGCTATTTATTTTGGTTCTGTTTTTACTCCAGGAATAGCAACAAAGACGATGGATTTGCATCACCAGGAGCAACTTGAGGAGGGAGGAGGAAGCAGCGGGGCCTCATTAGCGGCAGGAATGTGCTGGCAAGAGGAGGGCCCGGTGACAGGGGAGGCGGATTGACCTGGGGGTTCCTATTAGCATT
Organism: Ardeotis arabs; assembly: GCA_011801015.1. NCBI lineage: Eukaryota > Metazoa > Chordata > Aves > Otidiformes > Otididae > Ardeotis > Ardeotis arabs. Next base: position 88,435 of record JAAGAY010147622.1, read on the forward strand.
TTGTTCATCTCGCTTCTCCCCTCTTCTGTTTTATTTTTTAATGACTAGGTAGCGAGCTTCGGAAAGCTGAGCCTTATCTCTCGCGAGGGAGCGTTTGCGGAGGCGGAAATAGCCCAGGCTTTACCGGAGAGGAAGGTGCCGTTGGAGGCTGCCCCACTTGCATAGCTGGGTCTTGATCTCCTGGAAAGAAAAGATTTCTCTCTTTCTGTGCTGTTTAGAGGTCTTCACCTGTCACGTGTAGAACGCTGGTTTTTCCTCCCTGCTGCTGCTGCAGTTGCATCTCCAGTCAGAGCGTGGTCACACCACTGATGGGTGGTGATGGGGTGGCTGTGTGGCCCACAGCTGTAAGGCCTTCCGCCTTGCTGATCCGCACCCTGGGGGAGGAGGGCTGGCTTGCGGAGGGGTGGGATGGATGGTTTGGATAGCCATCCATCCACCTGCAGCCAGGATGGTGTGCAGCTCTTGATGCCTCGTTCCATGGCAAGGGGTGCGCTTGCTGCCAGCCTGCTGAATCTGTCCTTGCTGAAGCCTCCAAGCAGCCCAGGAGAAGGTTGAACTGAGACCCAGGACCAACTGGCAGTGGAGTAGAAAGGCAGAGTGACACTTTTGCGGGGGATCCTCCCTCTGTTGTCTTTGGCTGCTGTGGCGGTAGCTTTCCAAGGTAGAGAGAAACGCTTTTCTGAGATGCTCAGCTACCAGCATGACAGTGTTCAACTTCTGGATCTTCCTGACAGCAGAAGTGTCCTGCGTCGTGAAAAGTTTCAGCACTTCTGGACCCTTTGAGGAGAGCAGTGTGAGAGCTGCTGTCCTGGAGAGGCCCTGGGTGCACTCCGTTTCCCTGGGGAGTGGTGGAGTCTTGATGCTCTTGCCTGAGCCCCTGTTATCTCCTGGGGAGGAGAGGGAGGAGAGTGATTCCTGGAGGAGACAAGGTGTGGAGCTTTGCGTAGGGATCTCCTGGGGACGGTGATGGGGCCATGATGGACCTGGGTTCAGCTATGGCAATGACTGCATTGCATGGTGAGGAGACAACACACACACATGGTCTGTGGTACGCGGGACTGGGGCTGGAGGGGAGCACGTGCTCAGTCTGGTTTGAGTTCGTGCTGCTGCCTCTCTGGCAGGGATCTTTCCCTTTCGGTAGCTGGCCTCTGCATTTTTATGAGTGGGTTCATCTTTCAGGCTTGAAAGTCAACAGCGAATCCAGCCCATAGCTCAGCCGTTTCACCCAGGCTTTTGTCCAAACCATCGTTTACTGTTCCTTGTGTCCACTGAGGGCACCTCTGGTGAGCACCTGCGGCACTGACTCTGGAGCGATAGCTTGTGCAGTGGCTGCTCAGGTGGTGGGACAGGGCATGGGCTGCCCAAAAAGTAGGGAAAACAGAGCCCTGGTGCCCGATCCCCTTGAGAGGGGATTCATTTTGACTTGAAGACCTTTGAGGTGAAAAGGCACCAACTGCTCTGCCCTAGGATGAAGCCTCGTGATGCTCCAGGAGGAACACAAAAACCCACAGCTTCCCTGGGAGGCTTTCTCCTGTTGACCCCCCTCTTGCGTGTAGGGAGGATTTTGGGGCAGGAAGCCGGAGGTGCGCTGCAGGCTTCTAGCAGGACTTCAGGCAAACCCAGCCGTTCCCCCAGCCCTCTGGGTGCTGTTCTGCGAGGGGCGCTGGGTTCTGCGGTGCTGTCGTCAAGTGCCTCAGGGTGACAGTACTGGTTGTCTGATACGGTGCTCCTGACCTTTCTGCGTCCAGCCCGTGAGGAGGCACCTTCTCAGGTGGGTGCAAGCCTTTCCACAGTGCTTCAGGCTTCTTCCTGAGAGACGGCGTTGCCACCAAAGGGCCGTTTGACGTGATTGTGCCTTGCCTGGTAAATCAGCAAGCTGCTTTGTCATCTCAGAAGCCAAGTGGGGAAATGGCAAGTCTTCTGCTGGTGAGTGAATGAAGGAACTGGAGCATCTTTGGACGTTGCCCGCCTCAAGCCCACCTCACGCCTGTTCGATAGGATGTAACCGAGCTGACGCTGGCTGTGGCCGAGCGCTACGCCGATGGGAGCTTTGTCAGTTGGATGTGTTCTCCTGGGGCTTGTACACTGATTTAACACCTGCGGAGTAAAACGAGCTGTTTGTAGTTCCTGACACGTACAGCAGATCAAAGTGTTTTTCTTTCCGACGCGTGGCCGTAGGCATCCATAGGTGACACAACGGAGCTTAACGGCAGCGCTGCCCGACCTCCCTCTGCGGAGATGCGCGTGTGTGGGAGGGTCCCGTGTTTGGGTACCCTTGGATTGCTGCTGTGTGGTGCCTGGGAATGCTAGACTCTGGCCATCTGTCTGTTTGGGCTAGATTTTCATGGGAATCCTTCGAAACTGTAAACTCCCCTCGTGAGAGCTCTGCCGGCAAGCGGTGCCCGTCGGGGTGGGCAGCGTTGGGCGTGCGCGGAGCCCCTCCAGTGCTCTTCCTTCCCGCTGGTGCAGCTGCCGTCGGGTTTGGCTCCTGCTCCTTGTTTTCCGTGTGTGTGCACCCTCACAGGGCTCCGTGAGGAGGACTGAAGTGCAGCGGCCTCTCTTGGAAGAGGGAAGCCGCAAGAGCGAGTGGGAGCTCCAAGCATGCTGCAAACCCTTTATTGGAGAAATTAATGACCAGGCTAAGAAAAGGCAAAGACTTCATCCTGGGAAGGAAATAAATGAGGAAGTTACTGTCACAGAGTGGTGGACGGACCTCAGTAAGGGAACCTGGGAGCTTCCTGGGGCAGGAGGAATCCCAGGAGAGAGGAGGGAGTGGGATCATCCCTCAGAAGAGCTGGCCCGTGGAGCTGTAAGCTGGGAAGTGGCTCCTTCCTGCCCAGCTGGTGCAGGGATGAAGGAACCCCCCCTCCTGGCCACCCCACCAGCCTGGGTGGTGACGGAGAGCCTGGCAGAGGGTGCAGGGGGCTGAGGCTCTGGTTTATTAAAAACAGGGGCGGTCGGGGTCCTCGGGCGCTGCGAGCGGTGTGGGGCTGCAGGAGGCTGTGGGGATGGTGTCTGGTCTAAATATTTTTAATTACCCTGCATTTGGAGACCTTTTATAAACAAACCAACACCAAGCCACCCCTTTTTCTGTTGCCAAGGCCTGTGTAGAAAATATTTAGATCAGTAAAGGCAAATAACCTTGGTCCAGGGACGTGAGGGGTTTTATTTTGCCGGTTCTTTTGCCTAGGCTGGATCTTTATTCTTGGTTTTGTTTGGCGGTTCCCATCATCCATAAACTCAGACCGTGTTAAGGCGTGGACGTGTCTCCTTTCTCCAGGAGCATCCAACGCCCCCACGGGCATCGCTCCCCCTTCCGAAAACGTTATTGTTCCTGGAAAGCAGAGCAGCGCCGCTGGAATGTTAATTGGGGGAAGTGAATAACCACCGCTACCCTCCACCTAACCTTCCCCAGCCCCCTCTTGACGAGTAAATTGAATTGATTTAGGCATTGAGGGTCCCGTCTCTCCCTCCCCTGAGCAGACTGAAGTGTCCATTGTGCAGCTCCACATTGGGATTTGCTACCATTTGTTCCAGGAATTTTTTTTAGAAGAAAGGCAGTTTTGAGGGGGGGAGTGCCCTTTCTCTCTTGCTGCACGGCGAGGAGATGAGTTGTGGCGCGCAGGGGACGGGGTTTGTCACCATTGCCGTTCCCAGATCGGCTCGGGCGTCGTGCGTGGCGGCGGCTGCATCGCTCCGTGTCGAGCTGCCGAGGAGCCGGGGAAGGCGAAGCCCAGCCCGTGGCTGTGGCAGAGACTAAAATCCACTGCGTGTCCTGGGGCCTCACCTCCCCATCCCACCTCCCGCCCAGCACCAGCAGCGCGGTGGGGCCGTGTCCTGGCCTGTGCTGGTGGGAAGAGGTTGTGCTGGCGAGGGGCCGTCCGGGAAAACCCACTAACACGGCTGCAGCTGGCACGGGGGGATTGCGGTTTCGCATCTGTGTTTCTCGGTTGCGAGTCCTTCGTGGAGCGCTGCCCAGCCCCAGGCGGTGGTTTTACGGCCGAGGTTGGGGTTCCCACAGATGTGCACAGCTGGCGGGGGAGCCCCGGTTGTGCGGCTGGGCTGGGGCGGGGGGCAGCCCCCTCGCCGGAGCTCGCACAGCCCCGTGGTGTAAAGGCTGCGGGATTGAAGGGCTCGGGTTTGCCTGCAGGCTTCAGGGTGGGTTTGTCCACGCAAGCATTGCTGGTTTGTGTCTTCCTGGGCTTTGGATTTGCCAGTTGCACCACTGGGTGGTATTGCTGGTGGCTGTGGGGATGCAGGTGTCCTGGGGTCTCCAGCTGTCCCAGGTGTCACAGCCAGCTGGGCTCGGGCTCCTGACCCTTTGCCGTGTCGGACCGCTGGCGATGCCAACACTTTCCTCGGGTTCAAAACCACAAGTTTGAGCGCAGGTGAGATCGGCAGCTGGAGCATCTCCAGCGCTGTTCATTTTGATGTTGAATTGGTCGTAGGAGGTCTTCACACCGTCAGTTCCCACCTCACTGCAGGCTGCTGTTGCTGCCTGGCCGGTTGTTGGCCGCAGGACTCGCTGGGGAGGGGTTTGTGGCCAAGAGGGACATCCTGGCGTTTCCCTCAGGTGCTTTTGCCAAGAGGACCAGGGCTGACGCACTTAGAAAATCCTGGAGGCTTCAGAGCTGGCGCTGGTGGTAGCAGAGGGGAGTGGTTTTGCCCATCTGCTTCCTCGCAGAGTTGGGAGCTGGACTTTTTTCTTACGTATGCTGATTTTTATTGTCAGTGTTCTGAATTTACTGGTGTTTGGTCTCTGGGGATTGACCTGGGGGCCTGACCTAATGTTTAGAGGGAGTCTTGGGGTGGAGATGGGGGCGAGGCGATGGGTCAGTGGTGGGCTGGACCCGGGGTGTGAGTGGCGAGAGGGTGAACACCAAGTAAGTCACTCTGTTGGGTCTCGCTGATCTCAAAGCTCAGATATCCCCTGTGGTCCCTCCTCCTCATGGGGCGTTCTGAGAGAGTCTGCAGAGAGGAAGGAGGGTGGTGCTCAGCTGAACACCCTGAAACACCTCTCCTGCTCTGTGTGCAAGCCCATTTGGGGCCGGGAAGGCTGTGGGGAGCTGGCAGGACCACCTCGCCGGTGTACTGACTCCTTCCTTGGTGCCAGGAGCTCTCGCATCAGCTGCGACTTGGGGCAGGGTGTGCACCTGACACTGCTCGGACGGTCCCACCAACGATGGCGGTCGGTGGTGAGCTTCCCTCCACCACTGAGGTCCCTGTGCAAGAGGAGGTGAGAAATCCTGGGCCGTGCTGAAGCACAAAGCCCCAGCCTGGCGAGGGCAGGGTTGTGCACGGGGGAACATCTTGGTGAGAAGGTGACAAATTCTTGCACAACATTTTCTGCAGCCTCTGAAGGGTCTCCCTGCTCATCCCCATGTCTGTCTTTCCAGATCTGCTCTGTCAGGACGGCTGGGGAGACCTCACTCCTCTGCAGGGGAAGGTTTATTTTCATTACTCCACAACCCAGGCATCTTCCAAGCAGAGTGAAATACCCTGTGGAAGGGGAGAGGGTGGATCTTTTCTCAGTGTGGGACCATCCCTTCCGGAGCAGGATGTAGGTGTTTGAGGTCGGGACTGCACTGCAGAGAGGAGAAAGGGCAGGGAAGTGGAATGCGGTTCTCCCTCTGCGTGAGGATGGTTTTGGCTTCAAATCCTGATGGTGAGGAGCAGTTTCTTACAGGATGAGTGCTGGAGCCGTGGCTTACACAGAGCTGGTCTCCCGAGTTGCCAGGGACTGTCTGTCTCTGCACGCCACCCTTGACGGCCCATCTGCAGCGTGGGGTGCAGCCTGGCACCCCAGAGGAGAGGCTGCCCCCAACCCAGGGGTGACTCTAGCAGACTCCAAAGTCACTTTTTCCCCATCCAGTTTGATTTTATTTTTTTCCCTGAACCTTGCAGGTCAGAAGCACATCAGCTCCATCCCCCATCACTTCTAGACAACGGTAACACAGATCACATCAGGTTGAATAAATCTGGAGAGGGGTTAACGTGAAAGAACCTGACTCTGCGTTGGGGTGAGAACTGCGGGCCTGGTCCTTGGCTGTTGCTGGTGGCCAGCTATCTGCTGCGATGCTCTGCAGGATCTCAGGCCCTTGGAAAGCAAATTCCTCGTGCGTTGTCTGCTGAGTTTGGCAAGCAGGCCTGGACGGTGAGCAGCAGCGCAGCAGCTCCCGGCAGCAGGAGGAGGGAGGTGGTTTGCGCCGGGTGATGCTCACCGCTGCCCCTTTCGTAGGAGAAATGAAATCTGTTCTGCAAAGCAGCCCTGCGGGTAGCTCCTGCTTCCTCTCCCACCTCTCCCTTCCAGGGACACGCAGTGCTTTGTGCTGATGGGTGGCGATTGCTGCCTGCCCCACCTTCTGGTGCCCACCAGCTTTGTGGCACCTTAACAGTGCTGTGAGAGGGCAGGGAACGCCTGGGAGGCAGCAGCAGGCGGGTGCTGGGCGCCCGGGAAGGGGGGCAGCTCTGCAGGACGCCTGTGCTCGGGCTGGTGTTTGGCGTTAAGTGTGACAGCATTGGTGCCCACGTGGGAGCTCCTTTGCTTTGGTGTGTGTGGTGCTCATGGAGGGGATCCTCTGTGAACCTCGGGGTACCAACGTGACTCCTGAGCTCTGCCCTGGCCACGGCTCTGACAGAAGCAAGCAATTCATAGAATCAGAATCGCAGAAGGGTTTGGGTGGGAAGGAAGCGTAAAAGCCCACCCAGTCCAACCCCCCTGCCAGAAGCAGGGACATCTCCAACCAGATCAGGTTGCTCAGAGCCCCGGCCAACCTGGCCTGGAATGTTTCCAGGGATGGGGCATCCACCGCCTCTCTGGGCAACCTGGGACAGTGCTCCACCACCCTCAGCGTAAAACATTTTTTTCCTAATATCTAATCTGAATCTACCTCCTTCTATTTTGAAACCATGACCCCTCATCCTGTCACACCAGGCCCTGCTGAAGAGTCTCTCCCCACCTTTCCCCTCAGCCCCCTTTGGGCACTGGGAGCCGCTCTCAGGTCTCCGCAGAGCCTCCTCTTCTCCAGGCTGAACAGCCCCAGCTCTCCCAGCCTGGCCTCACAGCAGAGCTGCTCCAGCCCTCTCAGCATCTGCGTGGCCTCCTCTGGACCCTCTCCAACAGCCCCACGTCCTTCTGACATTGGGGGCTCCAGAGCTGGACGCAGCGCTGCAGGGGGGTCTCACCAGGGCAGAGCGGAGGGGCATTCCCCATCGCTTGGTGTGTTTGTTCGGCGCAGATGAAACCCCGCGGTTTGCCTTCCCTGCCTCCAGCTCAAGTTGTCTGCTGCTTCAGCTGCTCTCTGCAGCCCAGCCTCTCGCTTCCGCCGGCCCTTGCCTCTGCCCTCCCTCACTTCTCCCTCTCTTCTCCCCTTTGCCGTCCTCTGCAAGCCACTGCCTCCCGCACGGCGGTGGGGAGGCTTCACCGGAGGAGGGAGAGGTGCGGGCTGGCGTTCCCACGTCCGGGCGTAAATGGGAGAGGCAGCGCTGGGCTGCTGGGTGTGCGGTGGCAGGAGGAGGTGGCAGGCCTTGGCTTTACCCGTCCCCTCCGTCCTTCCAGCGCCAAGGAGGGAGGGCGGCAGCCAAACCAGCCTGGATCCTGCGTCTCCCTGTGCTGCGTTTGGAGAGTTTTTGTTGTTCATTTGTTGCTGATTTGTATATTCATGATCGAACCCGCAGCTGTCCGGTGCCTGGAGGATTTGGAGTGAATTAGAATGACAAGAGACATGGGCTTTACAAATAAAGTAATCATTTCTCCTTTCACTTAGCATCCATCCCCTTTCAGAGGTTCTCTGCGTGACGCAGATCTGCTGCACTTTCATGCCGGGCTGCGAGGAGGTGTCTGGGTCTTGCCGTCCCCTTTCTTTCTGTGGCAGACGTGGGCGTGATGACGTGGGAGGAAGGGGCAGTGTGTTAAACGCTCTGATAGTTTTCAGCTGTGTCAAAGTCTGCCGTTTAAATTGGGACTTTCATGCTAGAGAAGAATTGAAAGGGGAAGATGGGCGTGCAAATCGATGCCGTGGGCCTCCGTTCCTCCGTGGCGTCCCTGTCGCAGCGCTTGTTGATCAGCCTCCCTCCCCCTGGTCCCTTCCCCTCCCGCTGAGCTTAATCCTCCGCCGATGACATCCCCGCGTTGCCATGGCAATCGCCATCAGGCAGGTCGGGCGTTTCACCTCCGCCTGGCGTGGGGAGCCCAGCTGGGTCCGCTGGTGGCGAGCGTGGCTGGGGAAGCGGCACCGCTCCTGCTGGGTCGGTGGTCGGCACCGCGGCGGCGGGAGGCCCACGTGTGCCTGGCAGCAGCAGGGGTCTGGGGCGCGGGTGGCACCCGCATCTCCCTGGGTAGCGCGTTGCAGTTGTGGCTTTGACTCGTTGTTTGCATGGCCTAAGTTTCTCGGTCATAAGAAGTCACGGCCTGCGCTGCAGACGGGAGTGAGGGCGGTCAGTGACCCTCAAGGTCTCTCCCTGGTCACTGTGCTCTGGTTTCCACAACCAAGTGGTCCTTCCAGCTTGGGTTCCTGGCCAATGTACCCTACGTCCACGCTACCGTTGTCTTGGTGTGCAGTTCTTTTGGTGAACGATCCTACAACTCGTGGTGAAGCTTCCTGAAGCGACTGCAGCTTTTACTGCTCGCCTTCCCGGAGTTCAAGAGACTGGTATGAGATGTTGGAACAGGTTGCCCAGAGAGGCAGTGGATGCCCCATCCCTGGAAACATTCCAGGCCAGGTTGGCCGGGGCTCTGAGCAACCTGATCTGGTTGGAGATGTCCCTGCTCCTTGCAGGGGGGTTGGACTGGGTGGGCTTTGAAGGTCCCTCCCAACTCTAACCATTCTATGATTCTATGATTCTGTTTGTCCATCAGACTCCCCAGAGACGCCTGGGACTTCTCCCTCGGTGCTGTGCTGGGTCCTGGTCCCTTCCTGAGGGCGGCGGTGGGCATGGCTGCCTGGCTGTCCTGGCGTGGCAGGAAGGGCTTTGGTGGGAGTGGTGGCAGTGGGCAGGTGTAGCTCAAGATGGACCATGGACCGAGGTGGTGCAGGAACCGTGTCCAAAGGCTGTGGGACCTGCCTGGCTACGAGGAGTGGGGGCAGACTGGGGATGCAGAGGAGGGGGGCTGAGATGGGCTCATGCTTGAGGTAAGAGAGGCGAGGAGCAAAGCCGTAAGTGTTGAAACTGGGCGTTCCCTCGAGCTGAGGCTTACGTGAGAGGTGGCTGTCCCCTGCTCTGGAATACGGGCATGGTCTGATTGGGGATCAGGCTGTGACAGGGAGCGGGGGGAGCAGCAGCTGTGTGCCCTCAGGAAGGATGGAGGGGTGTCTCTGCAGAGGAGGAGGAGCTGTCTGTACCAGCTGTGAACATTAATCCTCATGGCATGGCCGAGGGCAGCAGGCTGGTTGGCTGCAGTGATCTTGGATGTTTCTCAGACGCTCCACCGAGGAGCTTTGAGCCTTCATGTGACTCCATCGTGAGAGGAAGGCTTGATGGGCAGTGTCCTGCTCTTTAGGGATGACAGTGTCCTGGGAACTCTTCAGGGCGACGTGTAACCTTCCTGTCCTGTACAGTGGTGGCAGGGAGCTCTTGGGCGCGTCTTGCAGGAGGTTGATGGTCAAAACCAGGCTTCTGGGTGAGGGCAGCTCTTCTGTAAAGGACACACAAGGGGCACTGCTGTGGCGCTGGCAAGTGACAGATGCGTGGTGCAGCCGTGTCCTTGGGGGCTCAGGGCTGGGTGGAAGGAGGTCCAGGGAACCATAGTCTTGCTAGAGGAGCTGCTCGGTGGCATGTAGGGCACTAAAGCTGCTCCTGCAGCGCTAGGGAGGCACCAAAGGCAGGGGAGATGAATGGGTTAAAATGAAAAATGCTGCATGTGAGAGTCCTCACTGGAGTGTGAGAGAAGTGCTTGCTCCTCAGACACTTCCATGTGTTGTTCAAAGGTGTCTGAAGGTGGCTGCTCAGCTCTGGGTGAGAGCTGAGGGTGCCGCACCACCCGCCAGCTGGGCGTCAGGTGGCATTTCATGTTAAGTGCCATATTTGGGTACTCCGACTGAAGGCTTCAACCCGTGCTGGTAAGTCTTAAATGTCTTCTGAGACCTGGCATGTCTCAAAAAACTCTCTGCTTGTCCGGGCGTCGCTCTAGCAAACCATAGCAGCAGGCTGTTGGGTGGGATGACGCCAAAATGTGGGGCTGGGCCCTGCTTTGCCTGTCAGCCTTCTGGAGCCGTCTCTGCTCACACCCGTCTTGAGTGGGGTGGTGTGGGAGGCTCCCGTGGTTCAGTTCCTGTAGGAACCCCCCCCCCCATTGGCCTGATCTGGTTAGAGAGCGCAAACGGACTGGGCGGTGTGGAAAAGCTGGCAGTGGTGTGGTGGCAGGACAGCCTGGGCAGAGGGTTGGTTTCTGTTCTTGTGGTTGAGAAGCCAAGCAGATGGTGGTTGTGCATTCATCCACCTGATGTAAATGAAGCCATAAAACATCAACATTTCCCATAAAAACCTGTTGACAAAGTGGCTGCTGAGCTCCCAGAAGCAAAAACACGCTTTCAGTTAAACGCAGGGCATGTGTTTTGGCAAAGCGGGCTGAGCAAGCCTCCAAGCTGCGTCTTTTTTTCCCTTTAAACAGCGCCTTTGGAAGATAAAAAAGTAGGAGAAACGTTATTCGATAGGAGATCTGCTTCTGGTGGGGGAACACACGGAGCGCACGTGGCTGCTCGCTGTGCCGGGGCGTTGCGTGCGTGTTGCAGAGGCACGTGGCGGGGAGGGCTGCGCGTTGCTGCGGGCCGGGCAGCGGCGCGGCTCTTCCTTCCCGTTTTCGAGCAGCACGTGCCGTGTCATTGGAGGCTGGCTCAGCGAGCTGCAGAGCAGAGCGAAGTTTGCTTAATTGCCAATCCAGATGAGATAAAATAGTTTTACAGAGATTTATGGGGATAATAAACTATTTGGGGAAATCTATGAGGTGCCCGCTGTGATCAGTGAACCTTCGAAGGGTTCGCTGGGCAAGGCTGTTCCCTGCCACGGACAGGTCCCGCGTGGTGCGGGAGCAGTTGGACTTGTGCTGTCAGCTGGAAACATTCTGATTTAAGCCACGTATTTGCCAGCTGGTGCCTCTTCCCAGAGGCTCTCTGGAAGTGACCCCGGCACAAACTGCACCTTGTGCACGGGGAGAGGGCCGGTGCTCGGTTGCCTCCTGGTTTTCATCCAGACCAGAGAGAGAGAAGAAGCTGAGGGAGATCAGCTGCAGGAACCCACTGCAGAGCACCTTGTGCTGTACAAGCACGCACGCTGAGGTGTCTTCTGGTGTTGGTGAGGTTAAAGCTGGGATAAACTGAATTTATGTGCCCAAGCCGTTGACTTCAGGTTCCTGATTGTCCAGGTGTGCACACGTCGTCCTGCCAGCAACTGAGTAATGCCACAGATAACGTCCTGCCTGTCCTGGGAAAAAGGGAAGGAGTGGAAATGTGGAGGTTGTTGGAGGGAAGGTGAGCGTCGTTATGGGGAGGGCCCTGAAGTGAGCATCTCCTGTGTCCTGACGCAGACGTCAGGAACAGGTCTGGATTCTCCATGTAGCGACCTGGACGTGTGGCACACAATTTGTGGGAGGTCTGAGAGGGAGAGATGGAAAACCACTGACCTGAACAGCCACGAGATGGCTGCTGTGCCCGCCTGCGGGAGAAATCCCAAGTCCCCTGTTACTTTTCGGAGTGTACCACCTAGACTTTAAGACTTTGTGTAGACTTGGTCTGCTAAATGATCTCAGAAATGCTGAGGTAAAAGCAGGCTGCTCTGGGGCTTCAGGCAGGCTGGGGGTAGCAGAAGCTGCGTTACAGTTAACCTAAGTGACCGCAGAAAATAAAAACCTCACGCTCATAAACAGCATCTCTGCTTCACCGGCTCCAAAGCGTGTTTTTCTTTGTGGTAGCTTCTTCCAAAGGCTTAGAAATGCAAGGGAATCCTTTTTGGTGTGGTAGCCGAGTGATGGGTCTGTTTATGACCAGAAAGCCCAGGATGCTCGTGAGGGGAAGGATGGAGCTGCCTGGGCTTTCTGCAGGGGGCTCGTATCCCAACGAGTATTAAGCGTAATTAATTGCACTGATTCCTGCCCACAGCTGGCGAATTTTACGGGGAACTGCGTTCCTGTCCACCTCTTGCTGTCGGGCTGCGCGGCACAGAAAAGCGCTGGGAAGCGGGGAGGCCGGCGGGGAGCGGTGCCGTTTCCCCTGCCGCTGAGGCCAGCGTTTGAGTTGGCCGAAGGCAGGGCAGGGGCGTAGGTCGCGGGGATGGGCGTCATTTCCAGTTGTGTGCCCGGTCCCTTAACGCAGGTCTGTGCTCGCCGGGTGTCTGCGCCGTTGCAGCTGACTTTTCTTCACACACCTATTTAGTGCCTCAGGAAACTTTTTTTTTTTCCTCTCATGGACTTTTCAAGCAACCAAAAGGAAAGCTGGAGCTGCAGGCCCTGACGTCCCCAGATCGGGGCGGTAATTTTACATCTGCAAAATTCCCAGCACCTGCTGCAGAAAGGGTGGCTGCTTTTCCTTTTCAAGGTAAGAGATCTTCCGTTTTCTTCTCTACCAAGCAAGCGCAAAATCAATTTACGTGAGAAATCTTCCCCTGTGGCTTTGTGAGCTTGGTCTCAATGGTGATCTGAAGACTGCCTGGAGGCGGAAGGGGCGCTCGCTGGAGCGCGGTTTGGCAGCGCGGGCCGCTGTGACGGAGCCGTGGCAGGCAGGGCTGGGCGGGATGCTCTGCTCCTGGGGTCGGTCCAGCGTGCGGCTGGGATTTGGGCATCGCCCAACGGAGATGTGGGAGCTGAAGGAGCTGGCACTGGGGCCAGCAGGCCTGATTCTGGCTTTGAGCCTTGCTTTTTTTTTTTTTATCTGTCTTTTTTTTAATGAACTTGGCCTGTAAGAGGATTTTCTCTCTTTTACAAGAAACGCCGATTGTATGAAATGCCTCGTATCTGGTGGTCTCTGCAGACGGCTCGGTGTGTGCCTCGGGAGGAAACGCGGTGGTGGTTTGCTTTTCTCATGTTATCACGTCTTCCTTCAATTATGGGATAAATATGAATACCACAGCCACCCACTAACCCGGCGCTGCCTGCCATGTCTTATCATCCCGTCCCGGGGCCGTTGGAACAACTTTACAATGCCCTGAAGCTTAAAACAAACACATGCGAGAACCAGTCCCTCTGGGTGTGTTAGAGCTGACCAGCAAATGTGCAGTTCATTACCGAAAATATGCTGGGAGACCCAGAAGAGGGAGCGAGCCAAGGGGAAGCAGACCTGCAGAAAGCTTTGGTACTGGAGAAAATAAGGAAAAGTGCTTTTTTTTTCCAGCCCTCCCCTTTCTCTTCTTGATGTCTCCTGCTAAGAATTCCTGGTTAAAGGCTTGCATTTCTGAGGGGAACGCGGGCGCCAAGCTGGAAGACGTGTTGCGCAGCCCAGGCACCGAGCTGGCAGGGCAGGAGCAGACCGGCAGACAATTTAAAAAAGTAATGTGTTATGTTTTTATTTATTTTTTTCCTGAAAGGCCTTGGTGCTTGGATATGAGTGCATTGAGTGGATAGCTGCTGGGTGTCGCTCCCCGACGTGGTTCAGAGCCCTGTCGAGGTCCTGAGGTGGGAGCGGAGCTTTTGCTGGGCTGGCATCATGGGGGAACGTGACCAGGGTGTTCCTCCTCCGGTTGGGGTGGCTGGGACAGGGATGATGGGGCTGTGTGGACCCTGCATGGCCGAGGACCACAGGGCTTGGCACTGCCTGGCTCATCCACCACCAGGAATCCACCACTGGCATGTCCGTAGACGTGTGATCGGCAGGTACGGCTTGAAGGTCAGCCCCATCCATGCAGACGTGTCTCGATGAGGACCGGTAACACCCAGCCCTCTGCTGTACTGCTCGGTACAAACGACAGACGTCAGGGCTCCCCTTTCGTCCCTTCTTGGTGGGCTTGGCAGGAGAAGCATTCGCCTTTTCCAGTGGGATTTTGAAGGCCTCGTTAGTGTGCAGTGTTGATGTTATCTTCTGGTGCTTGGAAGGGTTTTGTCACCCGAGGCCAAGCCGTGCAGCACAAGGATCCTGTGTTGGCCCTGATGTGAAGGGGAGGCTGGGGCAGAGCTGATTTCCACGGCCTTCAAAAAGCCACGCAGCAAAGAAGCGTGTAGAGTTATCTTCTTCTTTTTGAGAAATGTTTTGCTGTTGGATGACTGGCTCCTTGTTAATGCAGAGCAATGATTTTTATTCAGCGATGTCCACGTATCCCACTGCTTCCCCTCCAAGAAAAACACAGCAAGCTGCCTCACCAGTTCCACCAGACTGGTCCCACAGAGCAAAACCCGGCTGGTGGCTCCTCGCAGGGAGTGTTATTGCATGTGAGAACATGAGTCACCATCGGTTGCTTGGTCAACAGCAACTGTGTGCATTTTCTCTGTCTGTTTTCGGACAGTTTGAGAGAGGAGTGCCAAGTCTACCCCATGTTTTCATTTAAAAAAGAGGTGGGGAACCCATACTTGATCAAATTAAAGACAATCCCACCACACCAGGTAATACTAAAGAGTGGTAGCAGCCCTAGCATCAGTTCTTCACGAACCATGCGATGGACATCTCTGCCCTCTCTCCGGTGCCCTGGGCTCTCCGCTGTCATCACTGCCGCGTCTGCAGCAGATACTTCACGCTTCGCGTTTAGGATGCCCTCTGCCAGCGTTATCATCCAGGCTGAACGGGGACAGCGTGAGCTGGGTGTCAGTCTGAAAGAGAAATGTTTCTGCTCTGTTAGCAGCTGTGATGTACCGCAGGCTGGGGAAGCGGCGCTCCCCTCCTTCGCCGGGATTTGCAGCGATGCCGGCAGCCTGAAGTGAAGTCAGTGATTGCTTTGTCATCTTTTTGGTCTCTGACTTTCTGACGGGACAGTGGCGAGGGAGCTCCTGAGCTGGGCAAGCAGGTCCCAGCAGGTGGGACACTCTCTGTGCGACAGGGAAAGGTGTGGGTTTTGGTCACGATGAGGGTAAAACACAGAGGAGAGCGGTGGTGGGGGGAGCACCTTGCGAGGGCTTCGGGAGGGGCAGAGCAAAAGCCCCCGCCGCGGGCGTGCACGCACGATGGAGGAGTGCGAAGCAGCAAGTCAAACGTCCCAGTCCCTTCCCGTCCTTGTGTCCCACTGCCCCGCTCTGTCATCAGTGCTCCTCGTGGTGCCTGTCCGGATTCCCTGGGACCGGGGGGAGCGAGGGCTTGTCCCCGGTGAGCTGGAAGGGCCGTCGTGCCTCGCTGCCGCGTTGCTGGCCAAGTGGTTCCCCCCACAGGGAGAGGTGTGAGCTGGGGGGCTCACTGGGCACCTGAGCCCCTTTCCACCGCGGAGCCGGGCTGCTGGGCTGCCCGGATGGTTCCTCTGATGGGGGTGGCAGACTTCACCTCTCTGTGTTGGTATCTGTTAAAATGTACGAGGCGATGCGCCTGGTAACGGGGGAAATGCAGAAGTCTGGCCAATGCGAGTCGGGTAGGTTCCTGTTTAAGCCAGAAATGATTTACAGCTGCAGTTTGTCCTCGTTCTTCCTCTCTTGCAACCTGACTGACGCTGTGACACCGTAGCCAGGCCACATACGGGTCCTGCGTGCGTGGGGCTCCCCTCGCAGCCTCCCAGCTCTGCCAGCCCCCCGCCGGGGCACGGCCATTATGTGTCCCAGGTTGCCCAGAGAGGCGGTGGATGCCCCATCCCTGGAAACATTCTAGGCCAGGTTGGCCGGGGCTCTGAGCAACCTGATCTGGTTGGAGATGTCCCTGCTCCTGGCAGGGGGGTTGGACTGGGTGGCCTTTAATGGTCCCTGCCAACCCAAACTATTCCATGACTCTATTCTTCCCACCTTTTATCTTAATTTCCCTGCGGTCTCCTCCAGCACCGCTGGGACACTGCCAGGCTCGGCTGGGTGCGATGCTGGGGGGTGCTCAGGATGTGCTCAGCGGTTGAGCAAACCCCCAGGTGAAACATTGCGGGTTTGGGAGTCTGGGAGTGCTTGCTCTGCTCCCCTCTCTCAGCTGCCAATGCCTGGCCCAGGAGAGGCTGGCCATCCCACCTCAGGAGCCCTGGAAAACCAGCAAATGTCAGTCTCCGAACTGCTGATGGGACAGCCCCGTTCTCACCCTTTCTCGGTGTGGAGAGGTGGAACTGCAGCATCCTTGCGTGGCCTTTGCAGTCGGTGACGAATTAGCGATGCCAGCGTGAAAGCAGGTGCTTTGCTTTCACCTCCCATGAGGTGGGGATCCTGGTGCCTTCCCACTGTTGGGATCTCCAAGGAATTTAGGGATGCAACCCAAGACCAAATGTTTTGCCACGCTGTTGGCTTCAGATTGAGTGAGGTGAAGGAGGGAGTGGGTTTCAGAGACGGAGCGGACAGTGAGAAGAACCACGAGAAGGTGAGCTGCAGTAGTAAAGGTTTGAGGGAGAATGAAGTCTTTGAGGAGAACTGTGGACATGAACTGACAGAGGCAGAGGTCAAGAAAAACCTTTCCCCAGGGACAGATTATCCTGTAAGTGCCACTTCAGGGCTGCCTGCACCCTGTGTGTGAAACAGTGCCTTTCACCATGGTGCGGAGATGCTGAACCATCCTGTGTCGGCCTGTCCTGGAGATTTTGGATTTCTCCCTTTCTGGGGAGGCATTTGCGTCGATGATCCAGTAGGATAAACTGTATCTGTGCCATTGCATCCCCCGTCCCAGGATGGACGTCGGCATGTGCCCCTTTCTGTTGTGAAGTCGGTGGCTGCCAGGACCCCGCTGTTGAGGGTTGCTAAAGGGCAGGCGCGTGGTCTTGCTTTATTGCCTTACAAGAAGACATTTCCCCTCCCTGCGTCATCTCCCTGTGGTGTCTAGCAGGCAGCGGTGTGAGAAACAGAAAGGGCTCTGCTCCATTTTAATGTGATGCCCCAAACTCGCCGTGCACCCCAAGGTCGCCGCTGCGCCTGGTCAGCCCCAGCTGTTATCCCATGTCTTTGCCCTCAGGGCAAGGCCAAAGTTCCTCCACAGTGATATCAACCGGGCTGTTTTTGGCTGTCCCCTTTCCTCTGGGGGTGAAGGAGATGCTGAGCAGTGCCGAGGCAAAGCGGCCCATCTGTGTTATGAGTAAGCCAGGCCTTTGGCGTTCTCTACAGAGGATGGGTCTTTGGCGAGAGAAACCAGGTAGTTAAAGCTGTGAGCGTCTCGTGATGTGCTTTTGGCACGTGGCGTGAGCGGGATGGGCCAGGATCTACACCAGCATCTGGTGCCTGGTGGCATGGGCTTGCGGGAGAAGAAGGCTTGTTGAGCTGAAGACTTGGTGGGTCTTGTTTTGACGTCCCACGTGGGGGCTGCAAGGGGTCCAACCCGAGCACCGACAGCCGTGTGTGAAAACGCACCGGTGTGTTTTCGGTGGTGTGAGTGGG
Organism: Ardeotis arabs; assembly: GCA_011801015.1. Classification (NCBI taxonomy): domain Eukaryota; kingdom Metazoa; phylum Chordata; class Aves; order Otidiformes; family Otididae; genus Ardeotis; species Ardeotis arabs. The sequence goes on from JAAGAY010147622.1 coordinate 105,824, forward strand.
ATGTATTTAATTTGCTCTATTTTAATTTGTAAGGTTTGGGCACGCTGCTCATCTGTGCTGAGACTGCCTGGCTCCGGTGGGTTTTAGCTGCGATGGCTGAGAGCCGGGCCGCTGTTACTGGGGACACAGAAACCTGAGTATCACCACCAGTGACAGAAACTGTCATTTTGCAGCGGGCTGCGGGGGCTGCCTGATTCAGCACTAGCTGTGTTTAGAGCGAAGAAGTCTAATCCAGGTCGCAAAATTCTTGACAAACTGCTTCTTAACGCCTGCCTGCAGGATGCGATAAGGCGGTGGGCTGCACGTGTCAGCAGGTTTGTTCAAAATGAATTAATTCCACTCATAATGTGCGTCTCGGTATACATCTCAGCCCAAACCCCCCGCAGTTCCTGGTTTACCCCTATGTGCACCGGTGCCGTATCAACAATGGCCGAGCTGCTGGTTTTGGGAGGCCCCACGTGTGCCTGGTGGTGGCCCGGTCTGGCCTGGCTGGGCGCAGGGCCACAGCAGGGCCCCTGCCTGCGTCAGCAGGAGGTGCTGTGCTCTTCCTTTTGCGCTCAGAATTCTAGGATTTCAAGTGCAGAGGTGTTCAGAAGCAGAATTCGTGGTTGTTTTTTTCCTGTCTGTGGAGTCGTAGTGCCCAAACGCATTGGATGGAAGTGGGAGGAGAAGGGAGACTGGGTGACTTCCCTGAATGAACCCTTAGGTGGGGGGCAGAGCCTGGGGTGGCGGGTGCCCTGCGCCCTCCGTAGTGGAGCAGAGGAGCGGTGGGGCTGAGGGAAGGAGAACAAGTCCACCAGCCTGGCAGGCTCAGCGGGTGTCCCCAGCCAGCACCTGGGGCTGGTGCCACGGGCTCAGATCTGCAACCAGGCACCGCGTCGATGCCGTTGGAGGTTTTTTTGAATGACTTGCGCTGCAGTGATGGGCAGAGATTCCAGTAGCCCCAGCTTGCCAGTGGAAGCCCTTGCTGTGACTTTGGACGTGTCACCCCTGTTTCTTCCCTTGCCACCTTCACCCCAGTCGTGCTGGGACCAACCTGCACCCCGTGCGCAGATCCTCCTTGGGCGCGTTCTCTTCGGCTGGCTTTTCTACGGCCTGTTACCTTTTTTCTGCGTACACCAGTAGGAGGGGAAGGGTTTAACCCACTCTGCAACAAATGGTCCTCCTTTCTTCTTGTTCTCTCTTTTGGTATCTGTCAGCCCTCCCACAAAGGAGCTTGCTGGTTCCAGGGCGCTGGGCTGATGCGTACGCTGAGAGGATGATGCCTGTGCTGGAAGAACAATGCTGTTTTCTTTCCAGCAGCCTTGCAGCAGCTGCTCTGATTAGTTCAAGTCACCACAAGTTGGTAGAGATCCACCGGACTAAGGTTGGGCTTGTAATCTGGCTCCTTGTATCAGCATCCCCCAAATATTGCTGGTTTTACTGGAAAAGTGTTTTAGGAGGAGCGCAGAATGGCCCTGTGCTGGTGCACTGACCTCGTCTTTCCCAAAGGGATGAGACAGGTGTCATGGCAAAGGGCTGGACTTACTGAGGGCAAAAGGCCCTCTCCTGCCTGACCTGGTGGTTTCGGAAGCACAGCCGTGGGGCTCATGTGCCTCCGGGGCTCGCAGCAGGGCTGGTGGCATCCTGCCTCCGGCAGCACGAGCAGGTGAAGGACATGCAGTGGAGGTGATTTTTGGAAGCCAGATCCTCCTTTGAGGTGGTGTACCAGCACAGACCTTGGTGGGTTCAGTACAAGGTGCTTGGAGAAGCCTAGCCCCTGGGCCTGGGGAGGGCTGTGGAAGGCCAGGAGGTGTGCTAGGAGCAGCGCCAGGATAGCTGTGTGCACTGAAACCCAATTCCAAAGCTGATACCAAGGGGCTGGACATGGGATCAGGCTCAGGATACCCATCCCGTGGACTGTGGTGGCTGTAGCCCGGGTCTACACCGCACCCTTTTGGGTCTGCTGCCTGCAGTGTCCCCAGTCTCACCAAATTTTACTTATTTCCTACGAGGAACAAAGTGCTCTGCTTTAGAGCCTTCCCAAATCTCCTGCTGGGATTAGGAGCCTGCGTTTCCTCTTATGACAGCAGAAGGGATGGGATTTTCCTGGACTGAACCACACAGCGTCTGTCCCCGCGCAAGGCGGTGTCTCGGCGAGCTCTCCCTGGGTCTCCCTTCCCAAACACCACTGCTTCTCCTGTTCTCCTGCTTCTGCTTCCCCCCCAGCTCCTGCCGTCCGCTCCTCCTTGCTCCGGGTGGAGAAAGCGAACCTGTAAGTGCAACCCCAACAAGGAGCGGCGGAGGTCCTGCGGTCTGGCCTGTTGTTTGGGATTTTCCCCCGTGGAATACACTGCCCTGCGCCTAGCGCGTGCCCTGTTGCAGTTGCACGAGCCGGGGCGGGGTAGAGAAGGGATTTGTGTGAGGGATGCCTGTGGCAAAGACCAGCCTGGGGTCTCTGTCCCCGGGCGGTGTCATCCCTCGCGGGGGGCCGTGAGCTCGCTATCTCGCCCGAGACCACCCGTACGGAGAGACCAGGCTCAAAGCCTCCAGGTGCTGCAGGTCCCAGTTTGACTCACCAGTCTGTGCTCCTGGGGGTGGCTCCCCCTGTGAATGTTTAGTGGTTTTAATTAATCATCCTCCCGGAGCGACCGTGGCTGTAGCTGCTTGTGTTCGCAAGGCGAGCGTGTGAGCGGGGTAGCTGTGTCTCCGTGGGTGTGTTACCCTACGTAAGTATCTTTCTATAAATAAATAAACAGAGAAAGGGATTGCTGCTACGGGACGTCCCTGCCGATGAGCTCTTGCTGTGTCTGCAAACCCTCTCGTTCCCGAAGGAAATCCACTTTGGCTTTGAGAAGCAGAGCTGAGAAGAGACGACGGTATGGGGTTGCTTCAGACAGGTGGATGAAGATACCCGTGACGTTCTGGAGCTGGTTCTCTGTTTTCCCTTGTGTGGTGCAGGTGTTTCTGCCACTGCAGAATGGAAATGATGCGCAAAGGCAGAGCTGGGCACTGGTGCAGGACAGCCTCTTCCCAGCCCAGAGCCCAGAGAGCCGTGATGTCCTGGGGCAGAATCCTGGGGTAGGAGCGGAGAGGGGCTGGGGGTGAGCAGGAGGAGCACCCCACGTCTGGGACCCCCAGTGTGGGCTCCCATCACTTCTCTGGTGCCAGTTGTCGTTGTGTCTCTGGCGCTGGGAGTTTGGGGCTCCGAACTGCCCCATCCCCTCCCAGGCTGGCTGGGGCCCTGCTCCGCGAGAGGCCGGCGCAGCAGCCTGGCTCCTCTTCGCTTTGCAGGGGCACGGCTGGGCCCTCTCGCCCCCGAAGCTCCTCGCGGAGCCGTTTGCAGCCCTGTCCGTGACTCGTGCGCCTGTCTGTACGCTGGGGAGCACTCTTGCCTCTCCCTGCACATCCCACGGCAGATGCTCGGCGCGCCTGTGCTGTGCGGCGTGCTCGGGAGGCGCGGGGAGACCTTCCCGTCAGCGGCGCGGCTTTCCTCCCGCCGCTCGCCGACGCAGACGCGGTTTTGCGGACAAGCCACGGTTTCAGTCTGTGACTGTGATTTATCGGCAGCTCTGTGGGCCGGAGTTGCCCCCTCAAATGCTGTTCCCTGGCTGAGGGGCTTTGTTCGAGGGCAGGGAGAAGAGCTGGTGCTACGGCAGCGTGTGAGCTGTGCAGCGCGGTGCCTGCAGGGCCATTTGAAGGTGTCTTGCCCAGAGCCAACTGTTTCGTTTCAAGACTCTGCACGCTCAACGTGAACAAGCGAAGCATTTCTTTTACTCCCCTGCTTTTTGTGGGTGAAGCTTCCAGCAACAAAAATGCTCCTTTTTCTGTATCCGTTCTCTAGAGAGAGGAAGGAAGGGAGGTCGGGATGATCACCAGTGTGCTCCAGTGGTTGTGGAGCAAAAGCAGCTCCTTGGCAGAGCTCACGGACTGGTTTCTGCTGGAGCTGCAGAGTTCCCCGCCAGCCTGGCAGCGCGCGGGCGCCTTGACGCAGCAATGCTCTCACTGTTTAATGCCTGCCCCTCGTGCGCTGCCCCTGCGCCCTGTTTCAGAGGCGGCCGTCTTCACCCCAAGGCGAGTTTTGGCTGCTGTGGCCCCCCCCCCCGGCCCCGGCTGCAGAAGCCGTGCCTCTCCCCAGGCTGCTCCAGCCGAGGAGGATGCTCCAGGCTTGTTTCTCTTCAGCGGGTGTACTTTTCTGCCTGAAGAAAGGAGCGGTGAAGGCAGAAATGCTGAATTAAAATATCCTGATGGGTCTGGCTTTGCCTAGGCTCAGCGGAGGAGCGCTCCTGGAGCCAGGTACAGGTCTGGGCCGGGGGAAGGTGACGGCAGGCAGGGCCACCTCCGCTGTGCCTGGCTGGGCGTGTGGCAGCTGGCTGTGCCGCGGCTGCACCGAGGGCGGGAGATGAAAGGGCTCTGAGCAGCTGGTCGGTGGGCTGGGGTGGAAGCAGCGGGCTCGAGCCTGGCATCCAGCAGCCGCCAGCTGAGGCTGTGGTTGTCTACCGACCAAAAACTGGTTCCTTGGAGCTCTGGGAGAGAAGCGGGGAGGGTCTTTTTAATGTGTTTCTAGGCACATGCAGGGGATGCAGACCTGCACGCTCTTCAGACAGCAGGGAGAAGGGGCTGGGATGTTTTTCCCTCTGCCCTTCGTGGCAGCAAGGGCCAGCGTCTGCGCCCCGCTGCGAGTGCTGGTGGCGTGGGGGAGCCGGGCGGTTCATGCTGCCCAGAGTCGGACGCGGGGGTCTGGGCACCTGGCGCTCTCTATTCCTGGAGTTTTCCAAGTGCCGTTCCACTTTTGGTGGCTATTTGGGCACCTTTTGAAGAAGGTCAGCGACCAGAGTGTGCGTGCCCGTGTCTTTGACACACAGCACGTGGTCTCTGGTGCAGCAGCACGGCCGAGCCTGTGCGTAGCAGCAAGTACAAAAGTGCAGAAGTGGTTCGCTTGTGGCCAAGGGGATGAGAAACCTCCCTGGTATCAGCACGGCCTGCTTGGGTGCTTGAGGGGGGCAACCATGGGCTGGGAGGGAGAGGTCTCGCTGGGAGAGGTCCTGCTGGGAGAGGTCTCGTGTCTCCAGTGCTTCCCGAGGCCTGGCAGCCCTTTCTCTTACCGATTGCCCCGTTTGACACTCGCTGTTATTCAGCCCCCGCGTTTTGGGGATGTCTGCCCACAGAGGTCCGTGGTGGGACCGGGGGCTGAGGGCAGACAGCAGTCCCTGGGTCTCGGTGGCAGGCTGAGCATGAACGCACAGGGGACAAAGCGTGCTTGGCGCCCTGGAGAGCTCCAACTGCGATATTTGGAGCTGTCATACACTGATCAAAACCAGATTATCTGCGTTCATCAGACATCTTAAAGGGACCTTCTCACTCCTGGGGACATGATTGCGAGGCTGTGAGTGCCACGTCCTCGTCTGATCCAGAAGGAAGCAGCTCAGAGCCAAGAGGAGTACGGGGTGGGAACGAACAGCCGTGGGGAAAAGCGCTGGTGGTCCTGTTCCGTGCCGCGGCTCAGAGGTGTTCCCGGCGGCCCGAGGGAGCGGCGCAGTGTTGAATGTCGTTTTAATGCGGACAGCATCCCCCTAAATGAAGCAGAACGCAATACGAGATGAATCAAAACTCGGCTAATGGTGGAAAATGTACATGGCTTTTAAAAACTAATGTTACTGTGGGGCTCCGTCCGTGCGTCACGGGAGACCGTGAACGGTTGGCCCTTTGCTCAGCCGAAGAAGAGAGGAGAAAAACTCTGGGCTGCCAAAACGTCCCCTGTTGAACTTAGGGTGGTGGGGCAGGGGAGGGAGCGAGAGGGAGAAGTTTGCCTAAGGAACACCCAACCCGCGCTGCCCTCCCGTCGGCAGCGATGGAGAAAAGGGACCAATCTTCTATCGCCGTCGTTGCGTGGGGTAAAGGGAAAGTCAGGCTGTACCCCCGTCCGGTGGGTTTAAACACTGGCTTTAAAAGTGGGATAAAAAATAATGAGGACATGGATAGATGGGTTCTTTTTATCTCCACAGCTGAAGAGATAAATGTGACATTAATTATGTGACATAGCTTTGAAAATCATTATATATCTCTGGCTTTTTTTAAAAGGAGGTTTCAGATTTCTGTCTGGGACTAATAAAGAAGGACAATTTTTAAAAAACTTTAAAGATGATCTGTAGGGAGAGACTTTGCTGTCTTAATTTTCTCTTCTGTAGATTAAGCTTGTTCAGCTCCCCCGTCTCTTGCGTGGAGCGAGCGCGTGTGTGTTTGAAGGAGATGCTGAGAGGGGAAAACCAGGGCGCCTTGTGAAGTTTAATAGGAGAATGTGGGCTTTGGGGTGGGGGGGGGTGAGGTGGGGCCACGGGAGGGGAACGCATTGAACTCTGCACCCCTCTGTCCCGAGGAGAGAGGAAATTGGAACGGTTAGCATCACTGAGTAAGCAGTTTGCGTGTTTTTCTGGAGATCGGCAGGCATCTGCCTCCTGGCTGTGGTGGAGCAGGCAGAGCATCGGCAGGGGTGAGGCTGAGGACAGAGTTCGGAGCGGTGCGTTAGTCCCATCCCCATCCCCGCGGCGGGGCTTCGCTCACTGGGCAGGCCGCAGGAGTTTGCTGGGATAGAGGGGAGAGGCTGCAAAGCATGAGATCCATCTCCATCTGCGCTCAAACCCTCGTGCCAGAGCCAAATGGGGCCGGGGCTGTGCCGGGGGAGCAGGGGGTGGTGGAGTCTTGGGCACCCTCTGGAGTGAAATCTTGATCCACAAAGAAACTGGTGCTAAATAAACGTTTAAATAAAATGGGACTCCTTAAATGGGGATTGCTGCAGATCCCTTGGAGGATGCCAGGGCGAGATCTCTTCCGTCGGTGACTGCTGGTGTCAGGTGAGGGTGGAGTCCTGCAGGGAGGAGAGGAGCAACGCCTGTGTGTGGGCTCCTGTGCGCAGAAACCCAGCGGTTCTCCTGCCTCTTGGATCCTTGGGACGCTAACCCAGCCAGGGTGCGTGTAGCAGGGTTTTCAAAGCAGTAATAAGGGCTTTTTGTACCACGGTGTGGTTGGAAAGCCATGACCAGGAGGCTTCGAGCTCTCTAAGTGCTGCCAGGAAGCCCAGGCAGCCGGGTGCTTTCCTGGCCTTCTCCTCCCCAGCGTCTGGCAGCTGCCTCAGGGGTCTCCTGGCAGCGGCCAGAGGCGTGGGGCTGCCCGCAGCAGAGATGGGCTCTGGAGCTGTAAACATGCCTCACTTGAAAGCAGAAAACCGTGCGATTTGCCAGCGCCTCAGTCATAACCTCGGTTTGCAGCGCGTGGCGTCGCTACGTGAGATTTCGTTAGAACAAAAGTGAATGGCGGGAGGCAAGCCATGGTGGCTGTGGCTTTCCTAGGTCATTTGGGCTTTAGGTGCATCTCTGTTTACCCCGTGCGTTTCTCCAGAGCGGTTGTGTTGGAGGTTGCAGCAGTGGCTGGTTAGTGGGAGGAAATAGCTGGTCCACCTGCCTCCAGTGGGAACTGGTGCCTGTGACTGGGAGAGCTCCAGCCCTGCAGTCGCTGCTGGGGACGCGCGCTGCCGGGGTCGGCGTGCTTGGCGTGCTGGAGGCCGGGATCTCCAAGCTGTGTATCTGCAGGGCTCAAGCTTGCATGGCATGGTGTGGCGAGGAGGAGGATGGCGTGGCAGTGATGGCGACCGCAGGGAAAAGCAGCAGGGAAGCATCCTCGTGAGAAAGGGAGGAGCAGGGAGGTTCCCGCTGGTGTCGGTGCCCTCCCCCTCCCTCTGGCACAAAATAAATTTTGGAAAGACATCCCAGAGAATTGCGCTGCTGAGTTTGGGTGGGTTGGGTGTCTGGAGTACGTGGTGGCTTTGGGATTTTTATAGCGTTCATCTGCAGGCTGGCTGATGAAAGGCTGATCACTCCCGCATGGGGCTCGCGAGGGGCCTGCATCTTGCTACCAGAGACGGGCCGCAGGGAAAAGCCGGGCGGCTCAGGCCCCTTCTGCGGGGTCGGGGATTTTTCTCCTGCCCCGTGCGTGGAGGCCGGGAGCCTGACGCAGCCCTTGCCCGTCAGAGCCTGTCGCACCTTGGCACCTTCCCAGGGTGAGATGATGCCGTGGTCCTCCTCTTCCTCCGCCCTGACGGAGGGTGGCCGGGCCGGCGGGAGGACTGGCCGGGGGCTGAGCAGGATGAGGTCACCCTCTGCGGTGGCTCCCGCTGGGTGGTGGCTGCGGTTGGCCGCGGTGGCCCTGCGTAACCTCCACTGCAGGTCCTGCTAATATTTGCTTTATGACATATCTTCGATAATGCTTCGTGTGTGCCCGCTGAGGCACCGTAACTCAGCAGCGCCGTTCCAGCCGGCATAATTTCAGACCAACAATAACAAAAATAAATCACTCCACACTTTCCGTTGAGTATATATTTAGACATTACTGCACGTGAACCACCGCAAGAAAACGATGTGTTTATGGGGGACCAGCTTTGCACCTCCCAGCACGTGCCCGCGCCGGTCTCCCTGCGCCCCGTGATGCACGGTCACGCCGCGATGCAGACGCCAGGGTCAGCCCTCGGGGTGCCTGTCAGCATCTCAGTAAATCCTGGAGATCCCCGTGCCCTCGCCCAGCATGGGCTTGAACTTTCCCTCGAACACGGGGGCTCCATCGAAATCAGCAGAGCCCACCCAGAAGGTTTTGGCGAGGGGAAGGGGGAGGCACGGAGATGCCCCCGCGCAGGGCTCCCCTTCCCCCCGGCACAGCTGAACACAGGCTCTCATTTACGCTCGGGAGCGGCATCCCTTCTGCCGCTGCCCCGGCCTCCTCCCAGCTGTTATTTTAAACACGCCAACCTTGGCGACCACCTTCCAACTCCAAAGTTTTCTGAGAAAATAAAAGCGTGCGAGCCTGCAGGGTTGTTCCTCCCTGCTGCTCTCGGGGAGGCTGCGGGCTGCCTTTCGCTGCTGCTTCCAGCCTGTTTTCCATGGCAGCTCCTGGCAGTGCCTGCTGATGAGCTTCTAAACCTCAAGTGTGGCCCTTGTTGGCTGCCCGTGCTGCAGGATCCGGGGGGACCTCCTGCTGCAAAGGGAGATGGAATCATAGAAGGATTTGGGTGGGAAGGGAGTGTTAAAGCCCACACAGTCCAACCCCTCTGCCAGGAGCCCGGACATCTCCAACCAGATCAGGTTGCTCACGGCCCCGGCCAACCTGGCCTGGAATGTTTCCAGGGATGGAGCATCCACCGCCTTGCTGGGCAACCTGGGCCAGTGCTCCACCACCCTCAGCATGAAAATGTCTTCCTTATGTCCAGTCTGAGTCTACCTCCCTCTATTTTAAACCCATGACCCCTCGTCCTGTCACACCAGCCCCTGCTGAAGAGTCTCTCCCCACCTTCCCCATCAGCCCCCTTTGGGCACTGGGAGCCGCTCTCACGTCTCCCCGGAGCCTCCTCTTCTCCAGGCTGAACAGCCCCAGCTCTCTCAGCCTGGCCTCACAGCAGAGCTGCTCCAGCCCTCTCAGCATCTGCGTGGCCTCCTCTGGACCCTCTCCAACAGCCCCACGTCCTTCTGATGTTGGGGGCTCCAGAGCTGGATGCAGCATTCCAGGTGGGGTCTCACCAGAGCGGAGCAGAGGGGCAGAATCCCCTCCCTCGACCTGCTGCCCACGCTGCTGGGGATGCAGCCCAGGGTGCCGTTGGTTTCTGGGCTGTGAGCGCACGTTGCCGGCTCACGTTGAGCTTCTCGCCCACCAGCACCCCCAAGTCCTTCTCCTCAGGTCTGCTCTCCATCCCTTCTCCCCCAGCCTGGATCTGTGCCTGGGGTTGCCCAGGCAGATGCCATCTGGTTTGCAGCACTGCAGGGCAGGTAGGCAGGTGGCGTGTAAACGAGCGTGGAAGCAGATCGCTCACCGCTCTTCTACTGACCTGGCTGTTCTTGATGTGGCCAACTGGCATTTTTTTAAAGGATGTGGTTGTGTATTTTTTTTTCCAGTAGAGTTGGGCATGTGTGGAAGGTGAAGGGACTCCTTGAAGTGTGGAAACCCAGGTGCCCCAAATCTGTTGGTTTGGGATACGTGGACGGTTGAGTCGTGGCCATCCTCGTGGGCAGCAGCTCCGTGGGGAAAGGCTCCTGACTCTCCCAGGGAAGAGCACCTGCCTGCGGTGGTGCTCGGGGCTGCGGGGGTTGGACCTTTCCAAATGGCTTATTTTTTTTATTCTTGTTACTGAGACCCAGTGCGTTGTTCCTCTGCGTGTCAGGATGCAGGCAAAGCTGTTCTGTGGTCTCTCTCCCATGCGTGGGTCTTGTCCCAGTGCCAACACCAGTTCCCTACCCCATCACGGCCGTGATCTCCGTGACACGCCATCTTGCAGCTCCGTCTTGCGTGCTCAGAGGCTGAAGCGTTAATTTGGGACTGAGCTCTGCTGCTCCGACTCCTTGGAGCTGCCGTGAGCCTGGGGGCTGCTCTCCATCTCCCCCCACCTTCCCTGGGGGGGTGAGGAGGGGGAGCCCCCCGCCCCAGTAGTGCTCTCAAGCCACAGTTGGTGGGAGCTGTGCCCCTGCTCAGCGCTGTCTGGAGACAGGACTGGTCCCATTTTGATTTCCAGCTGGGTATGGATTAACCCTGGTGTATCCAGCGGGAATTCTCACCAGCTCCCAGTCCGGCAGCTGCATCAGAGGGGTGCCAAAGCAGAGTGGGCCTCGGGCTCCGGCTCCTTTCTTGGTGCCGTTCCGCACAGCCAGGTGCCAGCAGAGCCGGGCAGGGGCTCGGCCGCACGCAGCTCCGTGTGCGTTCTCCTCCTGAGCCCCTCCGCACGCCGCTGGTGCTTGCGGGGTGAGCCGGGGTTCGGCCGAGGCCTGCTTCACCCTGCCACGGTCCTCTGAGTGTCCGGGGGCTGCCCTGCCCAGCCTGGAAAAACAGGGAGGGTCGGGAACACCCCGGGAGGGAACAGCGACGGGGCCTGGGGTGTTGTGGTCTGAACTTCTGCCTCCAAAACCAGCGTGGTCCCGGGGAGCGGGGCGCAGGGAGGAGGCGGCAGGCTGGGGCTCGGGAGGAGACGCTGTCTTGGCTCAGCCCGGCTTCGCTAGTGGCCTTGGGCAGCCGCTGGGCCTCGGTGTGCTGAGAGCCTTGTCTCCACGCGCGGATGCCAAGCCCGTGTGAACTACTCCCCTTTCCTCGTGTGCGTGTCCAGCCATGAGCGGCTCCGTGCTTTGCTGGGGCGAGGCAGTGCTGGAGTGTGAGTAATAATCCAAACCAACCTGGAGCCCGGCTCTTCCGCCTGCAGCGAGGCTTTGACCTGGTCTTCCTTTGCCCTCTGCAAAGTGTCTTCCACCAGAACGCCCACCAGAAGAGAGCGTAGGAGCAGTTCTCACCAGTTTAAGCACAGTATGGCGTTAGGACCAGGATATTGCAAACCCATTGAGGATGCTTTCCCCTCCCCGCGGTGTCTTGAGCTGCCCCAGCAGCCCCGCTGCTCCCGTCCCGCGTGGGTACGCTGCGGTGACGAGAGCTGCCAAAGCTGCAGATCTTTTGAGTCAGAGGTGTCGTCCTGCTGCGTTGCTGCTTTGCAGTGGGGATTGTCACCTGCCTTCGTTGATCCCCAGTGGGACCTTGCTTTAAAAATCTCCTGCAGGACCTTCACGACAGAGAATGGGGACGGAGAGGGCAAGGTGCGCGGGAGGGCGGTCACTTGCTTGCAGGCAGCTGCCCCGAGGCTGCCAGATAGCAGACCTGCCACCCAGGTGGGCATCCTCGTGGTGAGTGACCAGCACAAGGAGGAGAACATATGGCCACCAAAGAGGATTTGCTTGTGGAAGCGTCTTGCTCTGAGGTCAGGGCAGAGGTTGCTCCAGGAGCCCACTGGAGGAGGAGGCTGTGGCCTCCAGAGCACCCAAGAGCTGGACGTGGGGTTGCCTCTGAAAGTGGCTGGCCCTTGTTCCCTTTCGGCGCTGGCTGGGATACCCCCGGCAAGTCGTCTGGAGCTGGGAGACGTGTTCACCCAGAAGTTAGACCGTGGTGTTCACCCAGAAGTTAGACCGTGTAAATGATGGGTGTTTCAAGTATCTCCCCCTCCCGACAGCTGGGCCTGGAAGCGCACTGAGGGCTGGCCCTGCCCTCTGGTTACAGGGACCATCTGTCCTTGCTTCAAGGCCTTGACAAGGTGGGCAGAGGCTTTTTCACAGTAGCCCATGGAAGCCAATGTCAAGATTTGCCCTGCTCCATGAGATCCCCGGGCTCCTGGCCCTCGCTGTGGCCCAGTGGTTCCCACCATGGCTTGGGAGCAAGTTGAAAGTGCTGCTCGGGGCTGGCAGCAGCCTCCCCAGCATCTGCTACAGCGGGAAAGCTGTGAAACCACAGAGCTTTGCAAGGATCACCTTCAAAATGCTTCCAGACGCCTCCGGTGTTGTGGGAGAGGAGGTTCTCACGCTGGGTCATGGCAAGGTCTTCCCATCCAGAGAATCATAGAATAGAATCACAGGATGGTTTGGGTTGGAAGGGAGCATTACAGGCTGTCCAGTCCAACCCCCTGCCAGGAGCAGGGACATCTCCAACCAGATCAGGTTGCTCACAGCCCCGGCCAACCTGGCCTGGAATGTTTCCAGGGATGGGGCATCCACCGCCTCTCTGGGCAACCTGAGAATGATGATCCAGAGAATGATGTTGCAGGTTTGCTGTGGTGTGTTCCCCCTGCCTGGAGCTGTGCTGGACACTGGGCCGGGTCCTACCATGGTAGTTTGGGCCTGGCTGGCTGCAGAGCAGGGTGTTCTCCATGCTGGAAGTGATCCCTCCTCCACGAGGTGCAAGAGAGTACCAGGCTGCTCACAGGAGGACGTAAAGGCCATGTGGAACAGGGTTGACCCAGGATACCTGTTGTCCTTGTTGAGCTCTGCTTCCATCCTCTCCTTAGGAGAGGAATTTATTACTGATGTGCCCGGAAAATTAGTTGAGTGTTCCTCTCCATTAATATGAATGTGACAATGACAAGCGGGAAGGTTCGGTTCCCTCGGGAGGAGAGATCTCACAGACATCCTCAGCGAGCCTTTCAGATGGTACGAGAGCTGATCAAGGAGCAGGGAAGAAATAAGTTGGCTCTGTAGGGGGAAATAATGAATTTCAGCTTCCGACGTGACAACATAAACCCAAACCTCCAGAGAAGCCCTTGTGCTGCCGCCCCTCCACGTGCATTGTAGCAGGAGGTCGTGGACCTGGTGCGGAGGGCGTAGATACGTGTGTACTGGTGCACGTATACGTGCACACACTTGCTTTTTACCCAGTAACATGGATTTTTATCTTTTTTTGCCAGACTTCTCAATAACTAAGAGACAGCCAGAGGAATTTCTTGGTTTTCAGTTCTAGGTTTAAATAATGTACGCTCATAATTTTGAACATTTCTTTATTCCTAAGATTGGGTTCTTTGGGTCTTTAAGCAAAATGAAACCGAAGGATCAGCCTTTCCCTCCTATTCAGTTGCATCTGTTGGTTCTTAGGAATCTTTCTGGTTTCTAAAGCATAGACAACTTTTGAATTTCTGCTGTTGGATGACAAGGAAGTGGAAGAAGATGTGTTTGGAAGTGAAAAAAAAAAGAATGTGCGTTATGCTTAAAACGTACTCCAGTGCCGTAGATGAAGTCAAGAGATACAGTCATGGTGGTGAAGAGAAGCAGCTCATCTGCGGGGAAGGTCAGCGGGTGAGTTGTCTTTTAGCCAGGCAGTGACTGTCACATTCACCTGCGTTTCTTGGTCTGGGACTTTCACCAAAGACCTGGAAAGCTGTGAGGTTTGGTTTCCAAAGCCACGGAAGAAAGGTTTCCTCCTCCAGCTGCCTCCGTTAGTGCAGGATGCAACAAGCCGTGGTTGGTGGTGTGCGCCAGTGCTGCTGGCGTGTTTGGACCCAGCCCGGTGTTGAGCCCAGCACGTTCAGCTCTGGTGTCGTTGTGCTTTCCACAGCCCGTGCAGCAAGACGTGCAGAGGGTTTGGGTTTGCTGGGTATTTTGAGGACCAAGAGGCTCTTAGCTGGGGGGTGGTGCTGTTTCAGAGATTGCTGCGGGCAGCAGGTGGAGGAGGAGTGGAGTCTCACCTGGGTGTTGGACTGATCAACCCAAGGACGGGCTTACCTGTTCATCCCAGCGATGGGCACTCTGGGTCTCCTGGTACCTGCTGTGGTGGTGCCGGGGGGCCGTAGCCCTCCTGCAGCAGGCTGCTGGCTGGGGTGGAGCGCTGCTCCGGCCTGCTCTGTGCAGTCCCGTCTGCAGGGCTCACATCTCTGTTGGTGTTCTTGGCAGCCGCTCAGCCCTGTAGTTGTTCTGACGTTTTCATGCTGGGCTTTGTGGCCTTTTGCTGCTCTCCTGGAGGAGGCTCCTGTTGTCTTTTCTCTACGCAGCACAAATGCTTGCGGCCTCCTTCCTCCCAACCACGAGCCAGCTGGGCATGGCTAGACAATTTTCCCCAATAGAAGATGCCTCCCTCTCAACCTCGGTGGGTTTTCATACCCTTATTTCATTCTCAGGTGCCTGTGTCTGCAAACAGGCTCTGTTTCACCCAGCATGGGGCAGTTGTCCTTGAGATGGCTCTGTCCTGGTGAGCCGTGAGGTCTGCCCTGGATGCAGCTGCTCGGAGCATCTTTTCTGCATCCCTGGGGTTTTTGGTGTCGGTTTTGGAGTTCTCAAGGCATTGGGGCACCCTGGCTGTTAACCAGAGTTAACCGTGTTGATGGTTGGACTTGATGGTCTTGGAGGTCTTCTCCAAACCTTGGTGGCTCTGTATGTTTGTTTAGCATTTAGCCTGGTGAGACCCAGGGTGTAATCCAGAGCACGTCACCTGGACATCCCCACCGTGCTGAGCCCGGCTGTCGGTTCACCCCTCCCTGCTCCCTGGTAGTGACTCTGTGCCTGTGCGCTCGTTAGTCGCGCAGATGATTGATACTGCTTTTGTTGTTGTTGTTGTTGCAGTAGTTCTTGTTCTTAATTACAGGGGAAACCTGTAATCAAAGCAAAGTGTCGGAAGCTTTGTTGCTGCTGTTCTTGTCTCTGAGAAGCAGCAATGACAGCAAGGCAGCTTCTGATTCTGCTTCCCTGAACTTCTCAGTGACCAGCAAAGGGAAGCCCCTTCTCCTCCAGGCTCCCTTTGGATCTGGGTGACCAGGACCAGCTGGAGACCAGACCCACACCTTTCCCAGGGTGCTCCCACGCGCTGCATTGGCCTGCGCATCACCTAGATGAGAAGAAACCAGCGTTGCGTTGTTGAAGGAAGCTGCAGGACATGCAGATGTCTGAGTGGAGATGATACACATCCTGCTGCCACGTCCTGCAGCACTTGGGAAATTGGGGGTTAGAGTGATTGATGAGTTTAATTCAGTCTGGTGTTCCCATCCAGATCTCAGCTGCTGGATTGCTCCGTGCTAACCACAGTGTGAGCTGGTACCCAAAAGTGTCTTGCTGCGAAGACGGAGAACCAAATTTCTCCAGACAATCCAAGTCCCGCATGTGAAAGCAGCGTGTGCTTTGCTGTGCGCGTCTCGCCCCGGGTGAGCAGCCTGCCTTCCCTTCCTTTGCTGGTGCCTCTGAGATGAGGGCGAAGGAGAATGAGGAGGATTCCTTGGTTATTTTTGCACAAACAAAACTTGACTCCTGTGTAGCTGCAAGATGATAAGCAAAATATAATGTGCAAATTCCTAGATAATCATCTAGAGAGCACCTCCCTGCCTTAGGTGCTGGTCTCTGTTCAGGCCAGCTTACAAGGTACAAGGCTTATGTTAATTTTAAAACTGATGAAGATGAAGATGATGAGCAGAACAAGGCTGTTGAGGATGCTCTGCTTCCTCCCTGGGCAGGCTGAGGCTTGCTGGCTGTCACTGGCCAGGGGAAGGTTTGACGGCGGTCCTTCGCACCTCCATCAGCCGGCTGCCTCCCTGCCGGGGATGGGGTAGCGTGGGGGGCTGCGTGGGGCTGGATCAGAGGCCAGCCTGCGAGGTCTCCTTGATGCAGGATGTTCGGCTCCGAGCAGGTAATGGTGTCTGCTGGGAGACAGCCTGGTGCTTTCTCCTGCTCGGTGGATGCCAGCAGAGGCTTTCTCTGCAACACGGCTTCCCATCAGCAACGTGCCGTAGGTTTTCAGAATGCCCTCACGCGCTAGTCTGAAGTAAGATAGGGTTTTGCATTTCTTTTTCATCTTCACGGAGTGTCTGCCCAGATTCTTCTCCAAGGTTTTCAGACGATACGAGCTACGTTATCCAAAACAGGATCACCTCCCTGTCTCCAAACCGCGGAAAGTCTGGCGGTTGCAGCCCGTTCCACCTCAGGCAGCAGCTGCTGGGAGCCCCAGAATGAAGGGGGACAGGATGAGGACTGGTAATAGAGATGGAGCTCTCCTCCTGGAATAAGTGCTTTGAAACCTGGGTGACCAGGAAACCAGTAATTTCCACTGGTTAGCGTTGGGTCTTTGTGGAAGCAAGCGATGGTTTCACTCCTCCGTACAGGACGCCTGCGGCTGGCGGGGCCGGGGCTCTCCCAGCAGCAGCCGTGAGGAGCAGGTAACCGGGATGTCCCTGCGGCACTGAAACTGGGGTTACGCAGTGTCCTGCCCCCGTTGCGTGGCAGCCTGCCGCGGCGGCCGCTGCCTGGGGGATGTTCGCTGGCCGGTGCCCCGTGCCGTGCTGTGAGGGGCTGGCCAGAGCGCAGAACCCTGGGCTGGCCCAGCTGCTGCCGCCGCGGAGGTGGTGTGGGGTGCCCAGGAGCAATGGGGCAGGGCCAGCCGGCTGCTTTGGAAGTAAAGGCAGGGAAAGGCGCTGCTCCACGCTGGGCATCCGCCTCTCCTGCCCCACATGTCCCTCCCCACTGCTGTGCAGGCACAGAGCCGTCCGAGAGCTGGCCCTCAGCGCGCAAGGCTGGGACAGAGCGACGCTGCAGTGTCCGGATGGGAGCCTAGAGAATTGCAGGCTTGTTTTGCACTTTCCAGATCCTTTTCAGTGGAGGTTCCCCAAGCACTTTTCAAATAACAGGCAATTTGTCCTCTCACTGCCCCTTTCAGGCTTGCAAATGCGATTTGCCTTTTCCATGGAAGGAACCCTGCTTGCAGATGAGCTGCTCGGCTCTGCGGACACGCGTGGTGCAGCCAAGGCTGGAAGGGGTTTTGTTTAAGAGTCTCAGTCCCGAGTTCTCCTTTTTCTGCTGTTTCCGCTGGATTGAGTCGTGTGGCTCTCCACAAGCAATCGTGAAGGGAAACTGACTGGAAATAGATGCTCCATGGAAGCACGCTGGGTGATGGGTCCCAGCCAAGCTTCAAATCTGCTCCTGGTGTCAGGGTTTATGAATTGCTGTTATTTTGAGAGGTTGCTTTGTACACTTAATAGGTGTGTGATTGATCCTGGTGCCCAGGAGATCGGCTGTTTTCGTCAGGTCATTTTTTATTTATAACCTAAAGCAGCTGGAAGGTTCCTCCTGGAGGGAGCGGAGGTCCCTGGAGTCGTGTTGGGCCGATGGCAGGGACGGGTCCTTCTGCCGTCTCCGTACGGCTGCACGTTGGCTTTGGGGTGAGTCCTGAGAGCCACGGTATAGGGGTGCGGCGGAGGAGAGCCCAGTGCCGCCACGGGGACCTCTCAGCAGGAGCGGCTCTGGAGAAGGACCTTCCGCTCCTCCTGGCTCCTCTTGCAAGGAGAGGCTGTGCCTGGAGAGACAACTCTTGGGATGGAGCCTGCTGTGCCCCCTGCCTCTCGCCCAGCCCCTTCGCCACCCATCCATCTGTTTAAAAACAGCTTTTGGGGGCCTTTTTAATCGGGAAAGCCTCAGGCCGTTGCGATCCAAGGAACCAGTCCGGTATAAAACACGACCAAGCTCCCCGTCCCCCTCGCCCAGACTCGATCAGCTATCCCTTTAATGAGGTCCTGCCTCGTGCCTCGGTCAGCTAATTAAAGAGGCCATGCCAGTAAGCCGTGGCACCAGGTTGACGGTGGGGAGCTTTTCTGAGCAGGATGTGAAGGGGAGAGGGATCACGCTGGCAGCAGCTGCTTGGCTGGGGGCCCTGCCAGTTCAGCTCACCCCCACGCACCGTTCCCGGAGGCACTGCAATACCGGGACGATGCGCGGAGCGGAGGGAGCAAGCTCCGGGTCCAACTCCCAGGCCCAAAAATCCGTTTAATATAAAGTCCTCTCATCGAGGACGTATCAGATATTAAACTGATAAGAACAGATACTACACTTGATCTTAGCCAAAAGGCCGAGAAGCGATAACAACAAACCCCACCGCACGCCGCCCCATCGCCCGCCCCCCGCCCCGATGTCACGGTGACCGTCCCGCCCCTGTCCCCAACTGCTGCACCCCACACCCAGTTCTGGAAACCGCACGGGGCTCGCGACCCAGAGCCGCCCGCTCCCAGCGGGCCCCCCCGGCTGCCGAGGGGCTCCCTGCCGCCCCCCACACCGACACCACCGTAAGGGACGGCTTTGGGCTTCAGCGAGTGAATTAGCCCGTGTAATTAGCAGCCTAGCTTCACTCTTGGTTCTCTCCCCCTCTAACAAGTGTGGGCCTTTCCCCTGTCAGCACGTTTAGATATCCACGCGCTAACGCCCGTGTGAGCCGTCGGCGGAGCAGCCGGATGCCGCTCAGCATGGGCCGTGCTCCTTGCTAGGTGTTGTTGGATGCCGCTTGTTCAGTCCCCGATGTAATCGCCAGGATCAGCTCCTCTGCAGGACCCCAGACCAGCTCTGGAAACACCATACCTCTCCCAGCGAGGCACAAAACCTGCTCCTCTCCCTTCTCCTCTGCTCCCAGCCGCCTCAGCAGCCACCAGTGTTGGGCTGGAGGACGTGGGGCGTGCACCCAGCTCTGGGTGAAGTCAGACACCAAAAGTCGCTGCATCACAGAACCACAGACTGGTTTGGGTGGGAAGGGAGCGTTCAAGCCCACCCAGTCCAACCCCTCTGCCAGGAGCAGGGACATCTCCAACCAGATCAGGTTGCTCAGAGCCCCGGCCAACCTGGCCTGGAATGTTTCCAGGGATGGGGCATCCACCGCCTCTCTGGGTAACCTGGGCCAGTGCTCCACCACCCTCTGTGTGAAAAATTTTTCCTAATATCTAATCTAATCTGAAATGACTGGTTTTCTGGTAGCGCTGCCTGCGCTGGGCAGCAGTTTCTGAGGCACTTGGAGCATCTTGGTTCCCTCCCCTGAGAGCCGATCCGTGCCAAGGTGGGGCAGAGAGGGGCTGGATGGGGAGGAGGGAGAGGGCTTTGGGGCATCAAGCTGCCCCCCGGCAGCACCCATGGGTGTTTTCTGGCTGAGGTCTAGTGTGAGAGTCTTGTCTGCGGTCATCACATCACTGCTTCGGGGGTGGAGGTGCCCAGACTAAACCGCCTCTGCTCCTGGAGCCTGTGTCTGATCCAAAAACTTCGTTACTTTGATTAAAAATAAGGTCCCGATCTGACTGGGGCAAATGAGGGTCTCAGGATTGAGATGGGGTGAGGCCCTCACACAGGGGCTTCCCTCAGTTCAAGGAAATCGCTGTAATTTGTTAGGAATAGATCTTTGTTCGGAGTTTAGCAAAGAGATTTCCACCCGCCGAAAAGTATTTCAGGCTGGCGTAGAACAAACGCAGAAAACACTCCTGAGAATAATCAGCTCTGTAGGTTTCAGAAGAATTTGTTGAGCAGCCCAATATTTTGGTACCTGCCAAGCCCCTTGCAGGACTTTCCCACGAGGCGCATAACGGTGGGCAGAGAGGCGCCGGGAAGCGGCATGTTCGGAAAGGCAGGAACAGGAGCGCTCCGGCGTGGGAGCTGCTGCCTCTTGGCTCTGTGCTGGCACCTGGCGTGTGCCACACTTTTCCATCTCTCCCATTTTCCTCTCCAGCGTACAGCTTTGTTCCTTTACAGCAGGTGCTCCCTGAAACGGGAACGCGACGCCAGCCCACGAGATTGCACAAAATAAGATGCGAGCTCTGCGGTGGCTCCTGCAGCCCAAGCGCCGCTCCTCGTGCTCGGCACGCGTTCGTCCCGCAAAGCGTCCTGCAGCTTCACCCCTGGGTGCCTGCCCTGGGACGCTCCGGCCAGCTTTGGGGACACCAGAGCTGCTGTTGGCAGTGCTGGGGGCAGCGTCCCTGCGCGCCCCGCCTCCCCCCGCCCCGTCCGCAGGCGCTGCCTGTTCTCGGCAGCTTGCTGGCCGAAACAGATGGGTGACACAGGTGAGGGGTGCGCAGTCGCTCTGGTGTTTTAAGGCCAGCATCACCCGAATCTCCTCTGAGCGCGGGTAGGAGCCGCAGTGCTTAGCTGCCTGTGTGTGTGGTGGCTGCAGCCAGAGGGATCACGCAGGAGCTGGGATGCAGCAGCAGAATCCTCCTCATGCATCCATGTGCGCAGTCCTTTAGGTGTCGCGCTGGAGTGGTAAAACCCCCTGCGAGCCCTTGGCCTCCTCCTCCTCCTCACCTCCTGCCTGGCCCTCTGGAGACTTCGGTGACTCTGTCTCCTGGCGCCTGGCTTGGGTGAGTCACGAGGAGCTGAGGGTGCCGCACCGCCTGGCACGCCGCCCGGCCGTCACCGCCGCTGGCACGGCTCTGCTCCGCGGGCTGGAATGGCCTTGGGGATCTGGTGAGTTCACGGGGTCTCCTGGGGTGCTGCCGCCGTGCCGCTTCCCCCGCCCCGTGGGGGGTCACGCCGATCCCCGCTCCCCCAGGAAGGGTATAAATCACTTTCCCTTCGTTAGCCGGCTGGGTGTCCGGTTACCCCGGGCTCCGAAGCATCTTCCGCGCGGGGCCGCGTGCCGTCTCACATGCCGACAGCTCGCTCAGGGCTCTTGGCCAGCTTTGGGGAAAATCTAAGTTTACTGGTGGTGATGCCAGTAGTGGTTTTGGGGCAGAGGACTGGGAACCCCCAGGGCAGAAAAAAACATCTCCTGTTGTTCAGTGTCCCGTGTGCTGGTGAGCAAGCAGAGATACAGCTCTGGGGTAGGATGGGGGCTTGGACGGAGTCACAACTAGGAACTACCCCTCTGCCTCTGCTCCTAACCGTCTCCCCTGCATGGACTGTGTCCGCTGCTGGCTCTGTCTCGCCCTTGGGTTTTTGTCCCACTCTTGCTTTGCCTCTCAGCTTTCCATTTTCTTGTCCTCATTTTTCATTTTCTTGTTCCTTTTGCAGTTTCAGCCCTGGTCCTTTCTCCTCCCACTGCCAGCTCTCTGTCCACCCCTGGGTCCCGAGCCAGCCCCTGGGGTCCGCTGCTTCCTCCAGGAGACCCCCAGCCCGGTCCCACTGCTCCCTCCAGGAGACCCCCAGCCCAGCGTGGCACCGCTCGGAGCAGAGCTGTCCAGGTGTAAAGTGAACTGGTTCTGCTGACACATTACGTCCTTTTTCACGGCGTGTCCAGCCGGAGCAGGACGTGTTACAGACCCAGGCTCGCGTGCCCAGCCTGCACCTTTGTCACAGCTGAGCTATTTTTGGGCTGGCTCATTTTGTTCCTGCCCTGGCATTTGCAGGGTGAGCGACATCAGAGGCTCCAGCGCTGAGCCGCTGGAGGGGAGGGATTCGGCGGTGGAGCACTTGCGGAAAGATTGGATTATTCAGTTCAAAGGTAGAAGATCCCTCTTCTCTGGAGGCAGTTCAAAAAGTCCAGAATTGCTTCCAAAACTCAGATTATCTGACCTTGGGCGTGAACGCTCTGCCCCCGTGCAAGGCAAGCGGAACCAGGCTCTGTCCTCTGCGAGGAGCTCGCCCCAGCAGGACTCAGCTGAGCGCTCGGGGCTCGGCGGGGTGCTGGTTGGCAAGCTGGCTCTGGTCCTCCTGGCCTGATGGTGGCCCTGCAGCTCCCCGGTTGGCAGCAGTCCCGGTGCCAGGTGCCATGTCTCTGCCTCAGGTCAACCTGTGCAGCCCATGCGTCCCGTCGTCTGGCTGAGGGGCGTGAGAGATGCGTGTGCAGGTGGCTGAGGGCGAGGGGAGGCAAAAGCTGCCTCATCTCCTGAGGCGGTGAATTCAAGGTGCCCCCGGACATCAGCCGAGCATGCGATGGCTGGAGCAGGATAACATGGCAGGTCTAGCCCCATCGCCCCGAGCCAAGCACCTTGGGCACGGCCTTCCTGCTTCGCTCTGGTGAACCCAGTCGATGCGCTTGCAACCTGCCTCTCTTCTGCCACCTCCCCTCTTCCCGATGGACACAGGGTTGGCTGAGCCCTCTCAGCGCCGGCAGCCCTGTGGCCTCGCTATCTGCAGCTTGATTTCTGGCGTTGCAGGTCTCTCTCCGGTTGCGGGGGCTTTGTTTCCCCGCGGTTCACACCAGAAGATGGATGCAGGACAGCTGCCGGCTGCAGGAGGCACCCCTGGGTGTGGAAGGGGCAGGCACGTCCCGTTTGAGTCGCCCTTGTTATCGTAGCAGGTCCCTGGAAGAACCACCGTCTGCAGGAGATGTCAGTGCTTGATAGGTGACGAACGTGTCATCTGCGAGCCGGGCTGGCCACACGGACCGCCTGGATGTCCGCCCCGCAGGGCACGGCTGATCCCCCCGCCATAGGGCGCGTCTCCCTCCTGCTCCGTGGGATTTTTACCGTCCGTTTTATCCGCTAGCAGAGTCTGGGGCTGATCCCGTTGGGAATGGAGGAACAGAATAAGCAAAGAACATTTGTGGCTCCTCTGTGGGTCGTTGGCTGCCTGGGAGAAGGATGCTGGGGTGCTGGGGAGCAGGATGGTTCCCAGGGAGAGGGAACTCCCGTGGATTTCAGCCTCTTCCCACGAGGCAGGCTATGGTGAGAGGGCAGGAGGGAAGTGCGTGGGTGATGGATGTGGTGTGTGGGGAGTGGTACAGCACCTGATGCTGCCGACTGTGCTTCCCGGGCTGGAGCACGGTCCCGCCCGGTCCCTCTGGGCGCACAAAGCACCATCAGCCGCTGGGACGTGGGTGAAACAACGACGTTCCCATTCCCTTTCCCAGCTGGCTGGAGGAACAGAAGAAGCAGGTTCGGTGCTAGAGATGTGGGAGCGCGGATGTCTCCCCCCTCGCTTCCTTTCCTCCCAACTTTATAGCATTTTGTGGGGTCAAGCAGGTTCCCCAGGACCTCTCCGCAGTCCTGCGAAGGGAGAGGCCGCCGGCTCTCCTGCCCGTTGGGAGAGGGACGCCGAGTGCAGCTCGCTGGGCTCTTGGGACCCGTGTGCGCTCCCAGGGAGCAGCGCGCGATCCGTGGGAAATGTGGGATGGTGGCGGGAGGGGAAGGGGAAAGGAGCGGGAGGAGAAGGGTGTCCCCTCTGGGCCGCCGAGCGTGCGGCGAATTCCTGCCGGCTGGGCTCGTGGGAGGGTATTATCCCCGGGATGAGCTCATGCGCGAGGCGCGCGGGCTATTCGTGCGATTCCGGGTGCTGGGGGCACCGGTGGTGGATTCCCCAGAGTTATGCACAGTTGCCATTTCCACGCATTCCTGGGTTAACAGCCGATCGGGTTTCGCTGCTCACAACCCCACTGAGCTCCGGGCAATGGCTCCCGATGCTGGTGAAGTGGAGCAAAATCCCTTGGCTGTCTGGCTTCTGCTTTCCCATACCTTGCCTTCCCCCTTCCTCTTTGATCTCCTCCAGACCCTCCCTCCTCTCCCTCTCTCCCACGGAGTTGAACACGTTGCAGGTTCTCCTTCCCCGTTTCTAGTTGAGCTTCAGTTTGCAATGCCGGTAGAAGCTTGGTTGAGGTTGTTGCTGTGATGCTACGCTCGGAGGAGAGCTCCTGTGTCCTCGCTGGCGCATGGACCAGGCTGGTGACGAGCCACCGCTCCCGCTCTGCTCCGGGCCCGCTCGCCGTGAGGCAGAGAAGCCGGGGCTGGAGCAGTGTGCAATTTCCCGCTGGACGTCAGGGAAGGTGGAGAGCTAAGGAAGGAGGTACAGCTGTGATCTCTCTGCTTATGACCTACAGTAGGTCAGTGGTGGGCCCAGCCCTGGTAGGCTGTCTGTGACTGGGTAGAGGGTCAGGTCACCTCAGCCGCTGCCCTCTCCCAGGCCGTGACAGGCTGTCCCAGGCTCTGGGGCATCTGCGCGTGGCTGCTGTGCCACCCGTGGGCAGAGGCTGGTCTTCAGAGCTTGGCTGGCTCCGCTCTGAGCTCTTTTCCTGCCGAGGAAGGGGCAGAGGAACCAGCAGGGCCATAACGTGCAGAAAATGAGCTCCTCTGGGGCTGGTGGGTGCCCATGTGCCGGGGAGGCTCTCGGCCAGCACCAGGTTGGGCTGTGTCCCAGCCCGTGGGCTGTCTTACCAACTGGGGTGGCGGCCGCCCTGCCTGCACCCAGCGGGCCGGCTCCACGGGAGCACTCGGAGAGCGCTCGGGTGCGTCCTCAGCGGGGTGAAGCCAATGCACATAGGTCAATGCTCATCTAATTTAGCAGCAAAGTGGCTGGAGTCTGTTCGATCGCTTTCCGAGGTCATCCCGGTTTGGAGAGGCAGCGTCCACGTGGAAGCTCTTGGCTACGCTGGCATCTGCGCTGTTGCTTCAGGGGGTGAATTCACTGCCAGCTCCTAGTGCCGACCACGCTCTGGAGCCGTGGCTTGCTCTGCCGGCTTGGAAGCGACCTTCACAGCCAGTGCCAGGGAGAAAGACCATGGAGGTGGTGGTGGGGAGATACTGCTGCTCAGATTTCCCAGATTCCAAGTCAGGGAGTGAGGCGAGTGAGGAGAAAGCCCGAGCACCCAAAATGAGTTTCCATGCTGGGTCTCCGAGACCTGCAGGGAAGAAACAGCTCATCCCTCGGGGCCACGCAGCCTCACGTGGGGGAAGCGCTTGGAGAGAAAACCATGGGCAGGTTTGAGTAGCGTGGAGTTCGTGTGGATTTTCTGCTCTCCGGAATATTGACGGTGCTGGGTGAGCCTCAGGGAGAGCAGTGGGAGAGTACTCTGCGAGCGGCAGTGCTGGTGCTGGCTCTCACGCCTCCAGCCCTGAGGGCCGTGAGTGCATCCCCTCATAGAATCATGGAATCTCAAGGTTGGAAGAGACCTCCAAGACCGTCAAGTCCATCCTTCCCTCCTGCAGGGGTAGGAACCGCATCCCAGTCCAACGGGGAAGAGTTGCTGCTCCGAGTGTGCTTTGGATGCTCTAAGAACAAGCCTTTTCTAAGAAAAATAAAGCATCCAAATGTTTCTGTGTTGCTGGTTTGTTAGGATGTGAGCAAGAGGAGTTTATAACAGCAGCCTTGGAAAAAAATTGCTGAAACTGTGTATGTTGAGTGGGGCAGAGGACTAAACTCACAGAGACGGATTTTATTGTTTTTTTTATCTTCCGTGCCTTAAAAAGGAAAAGACGGAGTGATGTGAGATGGAAAACGTGGCAATGGCACTTCAGAAAAATCTCCTGACGAAACTGGGAGAACACACCTGTAACTGTGGCAAAGTGTGCGCTGCCTTCCGCCTGCGTGCCGGCGGCTGAACCCTGACCGTTCAGCTACGGGCGCTGGCATGCTGTCCTGCTCGGCGGGTGGGGGATCGGCTGACGCGGGATTTTATGTGTACTGCCTGTGCGTTACAGCTGTGTTAACCTTGTTACATGAACCTGTTTAATTTCCTGCCAGTCTTTTTTTTTTTTTGCCTTGTGCAACCTCAGGATGCTGCGTGTGAAGCTTCCTTTGTGTACGTGGGTTTGTGGAGAAGGAGAGAGGGGAACGCGGCTGGTTGGGCAGGAGATGCTTGGCAAAGGGAGGGAGGCCGGTGGGGACGGGGTTGGGCTGGGCTCGGACACCCGTCCAGGGCGAGGGAGGGGAGGAAGATGGAAAGAAAACACAGCGTAGGATCAAACACACGAGCGTGCGCCCGGCAAACTTCTCCTTGTTTAGCAGGAGAGAGGTGAAGGGTGCTGACATGTTAAGTGGTGGCAATTAGCCCCGGGAGTTAACACCTTATTACACAGGCACAGAAAGGCTTGTTCCCGGGTTTGGGGCTGTGCTGCTCGATTTCTGACGTGGATAAACCTCTCCTGACGGCGGGGCCGGGCAGCACACCCCGCTGAGGGCGAGGGGCGCGTTCTTCAGCAGGCGAAGGAGGCGAGGGCTGCAGCCCAGCGCCCACTGCGGCGGCACGCGGCGTTCTCCCACCGCCTCCCTCCCTCCGGCCGGCTTTGCCGCGGTGCGACGGCAGCTCCCGGGGCAGGCACTGCCTTAGCTCCGGTTTTCCGTCGGGGTTGCCAGCATCTTCTCAGCCTCTAACAGAGGGCTCGATCCTGTGCCCACTGAAATCTGGGGCAAAGCTCCTGGGACACGGGGACACCGGGCAGCGTGAGCTCTCCTTGCCCTGCGTGACTCTAGTGGGTCACGGAGAACGCGTGTGCCAGGCACGTGCCTTTGCTTCTCCGCCCTCAGACGGGATTGTGTTCATGTAGAAGCATCAGGCGGCAGAAAATATATATGATGTGGGGTTCTCTTC
Source organism: Ardeotis arabs (assembly GCA_011801015.1). Classification (NCBI taxonomy): domain Eukaryota; kingdom Metazoa; phylum Chordata; class Aves; order Otidiformes; family Otididae; genus Ardeotis; species Ardeotis arabs. Next base: position 132,095 of record JAAGAY010147622.1, read on the forward strand.
TTGTGGCGTGTTTTCAATTATTTGCCATCAAAGAGCTAGAAAATAGCTTAAAATTATTTTTTTTTTTCGAAAAGGTTAGATGATTGTGGCGTAGGAGGGGTGCTGGAGCGCGTGCTGAAGGGAAACACCAAATATCGTAAGGCCCGTGGGACAACAGCGCGTGCTGGTGAGGCTGCCCGGAGTCGCTCTGCTCTTTATTTTGTGCATTATTGATTTGTGCCGTGTTAAACGTGTGGTGAGCTGAATGCGTGAGGAGTGGAACCGCTTTGGGGTGTCTGTCCCCCCACCCCACTGCAGCTGTACGGGGGGAGGGGGGACACCGGCCTGTGAACACGACTGCTCTGTTGCGCTGTTTGTTGCGATTACCAGGATGCGCGGTAAGGGACGTGGAGGAGCAAGGGCAGCGTGTCCGTAATCCTCCCTGCGGGGAGGACGCGTGTGGTCCTTCCGTGGTAACGCAGGTGGTGGTCAGTGGGGCACGGGGGCTGCCAGAGCATCCTGCCTCCCGCTGGGCGTGGCGCAGGAGGAGCTCGCCTGCTGGGACACCCCAGGCCACGGCAAGGAGATGGGATTTTCCTATGCTGTTGATGGCTGGCGTTCCCAGATGCAGCCGGGGAATGCCGATTTGGCTCCCGAGGATGCTTCCAGCCCCCCATGTCCCTTCGGGCGTGGCCTGGGGTTGGGGTGAGGTGAGGCCCTGCTTGGACGCGTGCTGGGCTGCTCCAGCCGCTGGTGGCATCTCCACATCATCCTCTGCCCTTTTCCCACACATCCTTCTCTGCTTCCCTTGGGAAGGGGGTGGATTTGCCGGCCTCCGTGTGAGCCTATGACCTCACTGCTGTCACTGTGGCGGAGCAATGTGATGTCACAGCGCTGCAGATTCAGAGGAGGAGCCTCCCGGCAGGCGTGAACACGCGGGGGGAAACCATTTAACTGAATCAGAATGGAGCAACGTCAAAAACTGAGCCAGCGTTAAAGATAAACTGCTGCAAATGTAATGGTTTTCAGTGTTTGCTTTCATGTGACAGCTGCCTTGAAAAGCTGGCGGCTCTCCAGGCGGCGAGGGCCGCGGTTCGCGGAGCGGCTGGTCCTCCGGCAGCGCGGCGTGCCCTTCGGAGGGAGAGGCTCCGCAGTGCGGAGGAGATGCATTTTTGTGGTTCTTGTGGTTCCCTGTGTTTTTTGGGGGAAGGGAAGAGGCGGCTGGAGCACAGATCCATGGCTCAAGCGCGCTCCGGGGCAGGCGATTGGCTCCGAGAGGCTTTGCGCGGCCCGCGCCGGTGCGGTGCCCGCCTGCCACGGGGGAGATGGGTGGCCGTACCCCCTCTCGCTGCGCTGCCGTGGCTGCCAGCTGAAATGAGGGCACGTGCTCCCTAACGCCATGGCGCTGGGCTCCCGCGCTCGCTTTCGGCTGGCTGCCCCGCCGGCGGAGGGGCAGGAGGGGTGGCCCCTTCCCCTGTGCGCCCGGCCGAGGTGCGTACCCCCAGGGCCGGGGTAGGCCAGGACATCGGGGTTGTGCTGCAGCCTGAGGTTTTCACGTCTGCTGCTTTGGCACGGGGCTATGTGAAGGCATCTTTTACCCTGACAGCAAACCCATGGTGACAGCTACCGCAAGGGGTGAGATTAAAACCAGATGCACCCCTCTTTCTCAAACGCGAGCTGAGCCAGGAACAGCCCTCTGGGGACCGATCGTCTGGGAAGGGCTTGGACGCACTCCTTCGCCCGCGCTCGGCCTCCGAGCGCGAAGGCACAGCTAAGCCGTGGCGAGGCGATGCGCTGCCCGCCGCCGGGCAGGAGCAGGCAGCCGCGGGGCCCTCGTGCGACAGGCAGCGTCGCCTGGAGCTCGCGCGGCCCCGGCTAACTGGAAAAGACATCTTTAATTAGAAAAAGGCAGCGCGTAGTATGTGTGGCGCCTGCTTCTAAAGGGCTTTGCGTGTTGTCTTCGTTATGGGTGTGAGAATGCAGCTCACTCTCTTTTTCTTTTAGAACAAATTAAGGACACATTTCACCCATCAGGAGATGAAATAAAATACGAGCGGGGAGCGAGCGTGCCTGGCGTGCTCCCTCTCCAAGTCCAGCCTCCTCCATCCTCCACTCCGGCCGTGTCGGACCGCACCGAGGGCAGGTGCTGCCGGGCTCCTGCCTGCCCTGCCCGCAGGCGGGTTTCCATCCCCTGCCCACCGTCGCGAGGGCTGTGCCGCCTTCCCGGCTCGCCTGGGCCGCTCCTGCGCTGGGGCTGCGCCGACTGGCCGTGGGCGGGCGGGGGGACGCACTGCAGTTTGGGGCTCCCGTAGCGGTTGGCCTGGGTGGAGATGTCCACAGCTGGAGTGGCCGGTGGAGCATGAAGGCCTTGAGGGAGCTTTGGTGGGAGGCAAACGCTTTGCCGTGGACTGCGGACTCTAACGCAGTGGGATTCCCCGACTCGGAGCTGGCTCCGGGAAGGACACCCCCTCATGGGTGCCTGCTTTTGTACTTTTTTTTTTTTTTAATTTTTAAAATTTTCTTTTCCTACTACTAGGTTTGAGCTCCCCGGAGAAGCACCATCTTAGGGCGCTGAGCAGAGGGCGAGGTGTAGGTGAGAGGCAGGGGTGGGGAATAAATCTCTGATGTTGGCGCTCTGTAGCGAGCGGTTCCGACTCGGTGCAGACGCTGCCACCCTTGGCTCGGTGAGAGCCGTGGCACTTGGAGCTGGGAGAGCCGTGTTTGGTGGCAGCGCCGGGCTGTGCCGCGCCGCCGGGGCTGAGCACACGAGCGCGGCTGGTGGGGTGGGCGCTGCTGCGGGTCCGGCTGCGGGAGCCCTGGCTGAGGGCGCAGGTCCGGCAGAGCATCCCTGGGGCACCCTTCACGGGGCTCCAGCCCCAGCACCGCCATCCCAGTCCTCCTTTCCATCAGAAATGTTGAAGCCTGAGAAAACCCCCCGTCGCAGCCATCCCTCCCCCTCAGTAATCCTTTCTGCGAGCTGGATTTAGGGATTCACTGTGGCATTACATGCAAATCACAAACGAATCGAATTTGCACCAAATTACGGGGGGGCGGGGAAGGCGAGTCTGGGAAAGAAGTTTCAGCGCGGTAACGTAACCGTAGCTCGGAGGGGCCCACGTCTCTGCGGTGTGTGTCTCTCTCTGCGTGCCTCTATTTTCCTCTTAATACTCGTGGACTGCTGGCTTGTAACATGACGACTTTCCAACGTCAGTAACGTATTGAATAACCGTGTAAGAAACTGGGGGGAGCGTTAACTCTTTCCCCAGTCTGCAGCTTGCGGCACTGAGCCTTTGGGGCAGAGCTGTGCTCCCGTGGCCAGGCCTCGAGATGCTTGCTGTTGAAATTTTGCCCATCTCTGATATTTTTTTTCCCTAGGAGCAGCTTTTAGCACTTCCAGAAGGGATGTTCCCCACCTGGGAAGTGCCGCTGCCTCTCATCTGTACCCAACCCAGCTGGGACCTCTCCCCACGTCAAACTGGCGCGTGCTGCCGCCCTGGCTCTGTCGACATCCCCTGCTCACCAGGACGGCGGTTCCCTCTTTGCAGTTCCTCGCTGCTGAATGTAATTTTGCTCCCCGTGGTGGAGACTTCCCCCCTGTGGAGCCAGCTCTCTGGCAGTGCTGGGGAACGGCTGCTCCCAGCAAGCGGCAGTGGTTTTGTGAGTTTGTAAGCGCTGATGCTGAGGAAAGGGCCGTTGTAAGTATTAAATCTGTGCTCCTCTGATTGGGGTAGAGACTTTCAGCTTTAACGTTTGCAGCGGGCACCCAGGCTGGCGGCGGCTCTGCGCGAGGCCAGGCAGTGCCAGTATTTCCCCTCAGGCGGTGAAAGTCGAATTTCATAGCGCCGCTCACCGTGCCTGGATCCCATAGAGACCTTCCCTGTGGGACCACCACGCCGAGGCCCCGGGCTCACCCTCCTCCTCCTCCTGCCGCCCCCGGAGCCCCTCGGCACGGTGGGACTGACGTGCACGCTGACCGCACTGCTCGGCGCTTGCTCCCCGTGGGAAAGCTCAGCTCAGCACCGTGCCCTTCGCCCTGCCCAAGCTGGTGCTTCGGAACAGCGGTTTATGAAACGAGCTTACAGGTTTTGAGCTCTGCTTTACCAAACTGCGCCAGCTTTCATGTGTTTGAGGTGCGCAAAGTGCGGCCCCCGCGCTGGGGCTGCTGTTGAGGAGGGGGAGCGGGAGCGGCTTGGTGGACACCGGGCAGCCAGCCAAGGTCAGCCCCGTCCGTCCGTCCGTGGCGGCTGGGGCTCCCGGCTGCTCCCTGCTGCCTCCCCCAGCGCGGGGACGGGGCTCAGCCTGTCCCTCTGACCCAGTGTTTGGGAGAGTGAGCCTGCTTCCCAGTTCCTCCTGCCAGCTGCATTTCAGTGTGTCCTGCAGCAGAGCGGGATGGCCTGGGGTGGTGGAGTCGGGCGTTTGGTGGGAAGAGGAGCTATGCTCCTCTCCTGACGCCCCATCCGATGGCTGCCTGCTCCGCTGTGGGATGGTATTGGTGGCGGGAGCCTTCGTATAAACGCCATGAGGACGCTGGAAGGTGGTAGATGGTGACGCTCTGCAGCCTCGGGGTGCGATTTCCTCCTCTCTTCCTGGGCCCCGTTGGCTGTGCTCGTGAACCCCGTGCTGGGGGTGGCTTCCAGCTCATTCTCCGTGTTCCTTGGAAAGCCCCGCAGCTACCGATGTGCCTGCCGGGTAACGTGAACGTGACTGGTGCTATCGCTGGAGCGGCATCGTCTCTCCTCTCGCTTGCTGTTCTCGGGGAATCACAGAATCATAGAATGTTAAGGTTGGAAGAGACCTCCAAGATCAAGTCCAACCGTCAACCCAAAGCCCTGTAAAGACGGAGGCCCTGGAAATGGATGATGGAAATCTCTGCTCGAAGCAGCACTGATTTCTGTGAGCGGGGAGCAGACAGCCTGTACCTATCTGCTCACCCCATGCCCTGGCCCCACGGCGTTGCCACACGGACCCTGCTCGCCTGGGTGCTACTGCAGGGAAGGGGCTGCAGGGGACGCAGCCGGGAACGGTATCGGGAACGGGCTGAGTTTAGCTGGTTTCCAGCCAGCGTGAGTTCAGCTAAGTACTGTGGGGGACCCCCTCCTCCCGTTTGGCCTCAAGGATGGGAGGGAATTAAAAAAAAAAAAGAGGAAAATGTTGGTTTTGTTTTGGCTGGGGAGCTGGAGCCACAAGGAATGTCGGGTAAACCACAGCTCGGGTTACCCCTTCCAGCGCGCGGCGGGACGCTGCGGCTGGGCGGCAGAAGGAGCGTCTCTCTCCTCTCCGCTCTGACACGGAGCACGAAGTACAGCCCAGCCCCGGCCCGCCGGAGCGCTGCGGGAAGAGGGGTTTCTGCCGAGAAGCGGCAGCCAGCAGGCAGGGCAGGGGCTGCACGCTCCGGGTGACAAACGGGGCAAAGGGCTCGCTGGGAGCAGAAACCAGTACAGGTGGCACTGGGAGACCAGTGCTGTCGCCTATCTGCTGTGACCTGCTCCCTAAAACGACCAGGGCTTCATTTGGAGTCTTAATTTTGAGGGATTTGCTTGTAGGTGAAACCTCCCAAGGAAACCAGAGCTACGGGAGGAGCATTCCGGCAGGAGGGAGATGTTCTCCTCCGATGGACACAAGTGGAGTCATTCTTCAGGATCTGAACCTCCTGAAGAATGAACCTGGAGTCAGCAGTTCCTGGAGTGAGCCGATGGGTGCACTTTTGGACACCCTCTGCCAAGCACCCTGACTGTTGCCAGACCTTGTACTAGTCAGGACCCTTGGAGATAGCACGGTGGACACTGATGTCATGGGGAATGAGGGCTTTACCTTCCTCCGTGAAGCAGGAGGCCTCACTAGACCAAGTGCTCAGAGACCAGCTCCATGCAGGATCGGTGAAAGCTTGAGCAGAGCCTCAGATACCCCACTGAGTCACTTCTGTTGAAGAACCAGTATTTTGACATAGGACACAGCAAGAAACCTTTTTCTAGAGTGTGTATGAGATGCAAAGATGATGGGGAACCGGGGCAGGGGGAGCAGCAGTCTTCCTTGGTTAGGAGCCCTTGTGTGTTCATGGTGTGGAGGCCCTGGTGGAGGGGCTTTTTCACTGGGGCACAAAGGTGGAGGAGGATTTGATACTGAATACTATAGACCTTTTCCATCGTGATAACCTTAGAGTCACAGAATCACAGAATGGTTTGGGTGGGAAGGGAGCGTTAAAGCCCACCCAGTCCAACCCCCTGCCAGAAGCAGGGACATCTCCAACCAGATCAGGTTGCTCAGAGCCCCGGCCAACCTGGCCTGGAATGTTTCCAGGGATGGGGCATCCACCGCCTCTGTCCCACCACCCTCAGCATAAAAAATGTCTTCCTTATGTCCAGTCTGAATCTGCCTCCCTCTATTTTAAACCCATGACCCCTCGTCCTGTCACAGCAGGCCCTGCTGAAGAGTCTCTCCCCACCTTCCCCCTCAGCCCCCTTTGGGCACTGGGAGCCGCTCTCAGGTCTCCCCGGAGCTTCCTCTTCTCCAGGCTGAACAGCCTTAGCTCTCTCAGCCTGGCCTCACAGCAGAGCTGCTCCAGCCCTCTCAGCATCTGCGTGGCCTCCTCTGGACCCTCTCCAACAGCTCCACGTCCTTCTGATGTTGGGGGCTCCAGAGCTGGATGCAGCGCTGCAGGGGGGTCTCACCAGAGCGGGGCAGAGGGGCAGAATCCCCTCCCTCGCCCTGCTGCCCACGCTGCTGG